>VFFE01008974.1:856568-943999 GCA_008921705.1 Burhinus oedicnemus
GAGGAAATCCATGCGAGTGCCCAGTCATTTCTTCGTTATACCATTGAGAAATTGCTACTTTGGGGAAACAGGACAGTAAAGGTCTCTGGTACAAAGTTGATTAGCTTTCTACAGCACTTTTTAGAGGGAGAACAAAAGCACAGTCTGTGCAAAGCCCCTTTTCTCCCTGCCAGTTGCAGCCACTGGAAGGTCTGATGAAAACTGGGAGGGGGAATAACACAGCTGAGCGTCTCCAGAAGATGTGCAAGGGCTTTGCTCAGGTCTTGAGGCACCTTAGCTATGACAGACTAGTACGCTCTCAAGAATCCAGATAACTCATAAGTCTGCCTCATTTCGAAGCTTAAATCCCAAGATATCAGTAGTTTTAAAGGTGCCTCCAATGCACTAGGGACAACCGAAATTTCAAGTATGCGCATGGGACTAGCCTGTCCCAACCTATGCCTCCCTTACACCCAGGTACTCTCTTCTTGTGCGTTTTTACCAGAAATAGTAATCTTCATTTGTATACTCTATCTGCATGAAGAGAGCATCTACACGCTGCCTCTGTGCAGCACCCTTGTGGCTCCTACATCTTGGTATTTCTGGTCAGCAGGACAAAGGTTGAGGGAATCAACACTTTTCTCCTCTTTCAGAGTATTCCACTGGTATTTGCTGTCTTTGTCTTTTAGCATCCAGTTCAGAGCCCTTGCACTAGTTACATGAAAATGCCACCCTGTACGGTTCCCGAATCCAGTGGATGTTAAAAGCAGAAAGCTGCTAGCAGCCAAATTAACAGCACATAATTAGTCTCATGCATAAACCTCTTAAAAAAGTACAGGGCACTTGGTGTCAAGATTAGACAATTAACTTTGTCAGAGCACAGGAGAACGCGCTGAAACGCTTACATTTGCAACGTAGTATTAAGTCTGCAATTCTCACCGGGACTCGTGTGAGTAAATACTCTAGGTCAAAGCCTTGACAGCCTTATTTAGATTTTGCTCACTTAGTGCAGGCTCTGCTCAAGTAAAGACCACATATAATCCAAGGAAAGACTTCAGAGTTTGGCTCTGTGTTTCGACAGCCTATAAAAGACCGGCTGGAGCGTAAGCAGGATCAGCAAAAGTAAGCCCTTACATATACACAACTCTGAAACCAGCGCTGTTTTACATGCTAGCCAAAACACGACTGTTCACTGCAGCATATTCTGCAGTGCCCCAGCCAGCCAAGCTTCAAAAACATCCCAAACTGGGGAAAGGCTTCTGCCGATTCCCTTTATGGTAAGATGTGGCATCAATAGAGTGATCCATCAGCAAATTCGTATCTACGATCAAATGGGCCCTTTCCCCGGGGAGCGGCAGACCCAGGGAGATTAGCACCTGTCTCTCTTCTGTTTATCACTGGCAGGTGCTTAAGCGAAGCAAGATATCGGCTCTGCTAAAGTGAACAAAGCTCCCAAAAGATAAGATGGATGTGCTGGGCCACTGAGCTAACGCTCACTCAGGAAACAGAGCAAATGAGTCTCCGTCTGTTTAGCAAAGGTGGCTTTGTGAGCTGATAGGAGGAACATGGTAATTCGTTAACGTGGTGAGTATTAAGAGTCAGTGTACAGTTACTAGGAGAAAGCCTTCTGCAGCACAGACAAAAGAAATTTACTGGCCCTGCGAAATCTGGAGACCTGGGTGACTCTACAATGTCAGGAGCAGACAGGCACAAGCTAGCTCTGTTCAAGCTAATCTCAGAGCTGAAAGGTCAAGGGATCCTGAGGCAGAGGCGTGGATGTGAGCCCGCTCTGATCCGGAGGCAGTCCGGCAGCACCTGAGCTAACAAGCCCCCCTTTCTCCCCAGATAGCCCTCCATGCAGCTCAACTCCATCAGCTAGATAGCTGGGTCTCTGTACCGTATTCTGTTTTGCAACCACCTGGTGTAAATACCAGATAGCAAAACAGCTTTTGTAAGTAGGATGTCTAGGTTAACTATTGTAGGAGTCTTTTCAGCATTGAAGAATTCAGGTGTGTGGAAGGCAAGAAAACAAGGTGAGAATGTAGCCACTAGGCTTGCAGTTTCATTAGACCATGTAAAAGATAGAAGAGCGTATTGTCATCACTATGTCAGTACGGAATGGAGGCAAAAAAATATCCCCCTTCTTTCAATTTTACTTAAATATTATCTAGACATCCGTAGGAGCACACGTGTCTTTTCTTCAAATTACTAGGCATACAGCAACAGAACAGCACAAAGGTTGCACTCGTTCAATGGGAAGCAGAGGTTTAGTACTGTGATGCTGCTTCCTGCACCACTGAAGTCTCCCAGTTTTCACAATTCAGAGGCTTTGCAAAAATATTAACTCATAAACACTAAAAAACTCGCCTGACACAAGAACAGAAATATCTGTCAAAAGCTCTGACCCAACATGCTGGTGTCTAACATCTTTGTAGAATATGGATAATTCTTTAACACAGTAAAAGTAGATGTCTTGGCCTTCTCAGTTTAAGGAAAAAATAGTTCCTTGTGAATTTGTTTAATGTAAATAAAACCTCTATTTATCTTTGTCTTTAGTAAATTCATACATTATTAGAAAATCCTTTATACAAGAAGACCCACTGAGCTATATCATCTCATTTTAAGAGATTTCCTGTTGGTGGAATACAAAGCAGCCACCTGCAATCGCCTAGTGCTCGAAAGGATTTAAATAAACACACACAGATAATTAGATCAGTTAACCTTGCAAATTAAAACAAGCACATTGCATTATCTCCAGTTTATCCTAAAAGAAAATATGAAGTTGCCTCAGATAAATAGTTTAATAAAGACAGTGAAGTGCTCATACAAGCGGCATAATGCTAAATCTTCTAAGCGTGTGGCCTACTAGGAAGAAAACCCACTTTCTGACTAGCTTCATTTTGGAGAACTGGCTACTGGTTTGCACAGGACCAGGGGATCAGATTTCATTCAAAAACCAGGTTGTCAGGGCAGTTTCTCCTAACGTCACCCAGGCAGCCTAAGCCGTTGGTCTTGGGTCACTCTCTATTAAATGGGACAAAATAGGTAGGATGACTGGCCACGTTCAACTACTGCTCTCCGACGGCTGGTGAAGAAAGCCAAATATTTAACCTTCATAAGGCTGAGGTTAGGGCAGATGAATCACACCCGTGGTCACAAAATGCCACTTTATGACTCAGGCATCCACTTTCTCTTCATAAAGTAACAATTGCAGTTGGGGTAAACTTCCTTACACAACCAGAAAGCTAGGCACAGCTCATTAGTTACGCTACACAGAAAAAGTCCAGATTGAGGGTTGCTCTAGCAGTTGGATGACACCAATTGTCCATTAAGCATCAGTGTGCCAGCTTGGGTCGTGGTAGGTCACCTACATGCAGAGAAGTTTTCCTTGTGGTCAGCAGCTTAGGTGTGCAGCACACAAGCTGTGCCAACAATTGCCTACCAGTGTCAGTCTCCTAGAGATCACCTGTGTGACCACCCATGACCAGGGCTGGCCAGAAAAAGACCACTCTGTTTAACAAACATTTCAAGGCTTTGAAATGTATTTGTCTCCTCTGAAGAGACCAACATTTTGAGACAAGAAATATCACTGCATATTATCCAGCGCTTAGATGTGATTTTAGAGCAGAGTTTTCTACCAGTTTCAGAACAGGTTTACTTATTGGTTTTTAATCCCAGATGTCATCAAAACAGGATAAACAGAACACTTTGGTCAAAATACTGCCCTGGATCTGAGACACCATCACAATAAGAAATATGCTGAAAGCAATATTGTTTCAGAAAACATTTCAGTGCTTTCCAGGAGAAAAAAAGTTTTGTTTGCTTATTTTACCACCATCTCTGCTCATAAGATGTGGCAACACCTTATATTTTAAACAAGAAAGGAAATAGTCACAATTTTAGCAGTGAACTGGACTGCACTACAGGTCCTACACACGGGTAGCTCCTACAATCACATGTCCCAGGCCACTTGCTGCTCACTGGTAGAAAGTCGTAGATGGTTGGTCCTGTATCCAGGAGCTGCTATTACTTTGGCAGTTCTGTCACTGCTGCTGATGGCACCTGTTTTCATGACCAAAACTGCTAACTTCTCCAAAACATTTTGTGAAAACCTGCTCTAAATGATAGATTTAAGGCTATTCTGTTTTGGGTTTTGTTGTTGTTGCTGTTTATTTATTTGGGTGTGCATTTATATATGAATGAATCCCCGTATGGTAGAAGTCAATGCCATTCAAGCACTGAAGACAAAACAGGTCTGTTGGCTACAAGAGTGGCAACTTTTTTGTCCCAATATTGACCCCAAAACAAGTTTGTGGAAGATTCGGAAAGAAGATGATCCTATATTGAGGCTAGTTAGGAGATCTACAGAGAAATAAGCTCGTGCCCCAAATAAAATAAAGAAAGAAGTTTAGAGTGAACACTTGCTTCTATATCCCCTAATCTGATTTATTGTGTCACATGGGACACTGAGGTTTGTAAAGGTAATACAAGCCCGAGAAGAAATTGGTACCTACACAAGTAGACTTCAAAAAAGTAGACTGAAAACTGAATGGATCATGGGGGCTGAACTGATTTTGTTGTTCAGGATGTATTTAGGTTGCACGCCAAGCGTATGCCAGAATCTCAGTTTGATCTTCAGGCTTGTTTCTGTACACATAATGAAATTCCTAAGTCAAGGCTTGATTACCCACTGCCCTTGGTTACCAAATTGTTCTGGTTAGCCTAGCAAACAAGCCCAAATTTGCATCTGCTGCTCTGCAGATAAATCCCCTGGGCTGGCACAGGAGAAGGTCATGGCATTGGGAGTGCATCCCTTAATGCCACAGGCTGTACTATGCAGCCCTGTAAATAAACACGGGCGGTTTAGTTACCAAGGCTATCCCTTCTGCACATCTTACTGGAACCTGAACGTTAAGAGGAAAAAAACGAAAACAAAGTGAAAAAACAACAAAACACAACACCAAGATTAAAAAGAAGCCAGAAAATAATCTGGCTGCTGCAATGCTAAGGAACAGATCTTCCCTCATCTATTTTACAACCCCACTTTCTGCTGCAGATCCAACTTACTCGAGTTTCATTTCAGAAAGTAAAGCTGCTAAGCAGCTACCAAATGACCTTTGCCTCTCAGATGAGTATTTATGGCAGGCAACACATACATCAACAACAACAAAAAGTTTCCCCAGTAACGAAAATGTTTCTGCCAGCAATGTATCTTTTACAAGCTTGCAAAATGTACTGAGAGTCTAATAATCAGATTAAAATCACATCAAACTATGTTGGGAAGTCAAGGTGAAGGCCTTTGGATTGTTCTCATGAATAGCCCTATCCAGACCTACCAGGTGATGATAAATTCAGGTTTTTGCTTGGTTGGTGTTTTTCAAATTTATTTTAAGGGCTTACAGTTTTTAAAAGCCAAGAGGTGGGAAAACAGTTGGTGTTTTAGCGATTCTTGCCAGCATCTGACAATAGTGAAACAGTTAAGAAAAAAACATGATTTCTCCTGTGCAGGAAGGGCAGTGGATCTGGTAATAAATACTCGATCTTTCTGTGCCACTTTACAAAAGAGTTCAAGAGCTTTGTCTTCCTTTTACAGCTGGAAGCTCAAGCCTCAGAGAGGCAAAGTGATTTGCTTAATATCATTCATATTTCTAACAGCTAACCTAGGAACAAACTTGAAATCTCAAGTCCCAGGATGGGGTTGTATTTCCTCCCAGGATCACTGGGAACCAAATTAGCGGATGGGTTTACTGCTTCTATTTACTGCAGAACAGGAACAGTCAGAGTTTTAAGTTGCTAAGCACAAGGAGAAATGCCGAAGTCCCAGTGCCTTATTTCCACCTCCCATGGAGTGCTTGCTTGAAAGTCTGGCTTGAATGTGCCATTTCCAGATAGCATACAGAAGCCTGTATCGGTGCTTGAAACGGATACTACGTCCCCGTTACTCCCTGCTTTCCCCTCCCCGCAGAAGGCCACCTGGGAAATACAGACAAGCGTCGACAAAAGAAACACTGTCACCTGTCAAGGTGGATTATTAGGTGTGAGAACAGGAGTTCAAAGTGTTAATACCTGCTCTGCGGATGTAAAGAATAGTAAAAGCCTACCCAGATGTCTGCAGTACCGGAGGCGAGCAGCCTCCAGCCAGCCTAGCTACAAGCGAGCACCTAAACTACAAAACCCTACCCAGTTTACTGCAGCAATGCCACAGTCACCTGTGCGTCTCTCTACAGTACAGGGAGGCAGTATTCTTGCTTCAGGCTCAGATTAACCAGGTTTCTACAGATCAGCAATTCAAATAGCTTCAACCACCCAGCTGATTGCGCACAAAGCCAGTTTGGGAATATTCAGGTGAGACTGCGAAGCCAATGGGCGATAATCTCATTCACCCTTTCCACTCAAGTCCAACAGAGGACAGCTGTCTACAACCTGTGGGATCACGCATCAGGGCTCTCTATAAAAAAGCCAGTGAACTATGGGAAAAAGCCGATGCTGAATACACCCAGGAAACTCTAGGACGGCCTTGGGATGTCTATAAGGATGCCTATAATTTACTTTGCACTCTCTCTGGCCTTTGACAGCCAAGCCAGCCTAGAGTTAAAGTACTAAATCCCAGGGAGAGAGGTTTTGAGAGAGGGGAGGGTAATAGCTGGATAAAGAGGCTGAGATCAGTGAGCGCACACAAAAACACTGCAATGCCAGAATATCTCACCCGCTTTAGCTTCATCTAAAAGTCAAATCACATGACTGCATTTTCCAGTTTAACTTGCATGTCTGCCACCACCCAGCCAGCTTCTGAGAACTGTATTCACCTACTCACTGCACAACTCCCACCAGCTTCCCAGCACAAGAGAAACAGCTTCCTTGGAAATAAAAGGGCTCTATCATTAGAGCGACTTGGAGAAAGCTCATTAAGCCCTGTTCCACTTCCTCCCACGCATACTGAGAATGGACACTACAAATAGCTCACACAAAAAGAGGGGTTTATCATGCCATTGACTTAGATCTACTTCCAGGGAGTCCAGATGAAGTGTTCTCACTGGTTCCAGTGCGAGCAGAACAAAACAGATACTGAACATATATTTAAGAAAAATCTGCCCATCTATTGCTAGAAAATCCAAGCTACTTCATCCCTCCCCCTAGTACTAAGTTGGGTTCTCTGCGCAGAAGTGACTCATTTGTAATTGACTAATCCGCAGAGATATCAAAACCAACAACAGACAAAGCCTGAAGAGCCTCCTCGTTGTCTTCCCCCTGGAAAAATAACATTCCAATTTCAGAAAGCCAGTAGATTTTCTACACAACTGCTTAATCCCATGGACTCCCGAGATGACATCAGACACCAGTGGGACTTCGCCACATGGAGAGGCAACCTCTCCTAGACACAGGAGCATTGGCTGTGGAGGCATCAATGAGTCAGCAGCGAGCAGATATACGTGTACACACGGGCCATATGCTACTGGATGTATCATCTTTCTGTAGTAGACCTCACAGGCTCCGACATGTTCATGGAGCTCCCCACCTACTTCAGAGAGAAGTGGTCCCTCACATCATTACAGCTGTACCCAAGGCTGGTTTCACTACCAGACCAAGCTGAGTGATCTCAGCCCTGAATCACCTGAAGCCTGTGCCGAACGCCCAGGGACCAGCTCCAAGCATTATGAAACAGCTCACCCAGCCCAACCTCCTGAGCTTCAGCAAGAAATTGGCAGCTAGTGAGAAAGATGCCTCAGCAACCTCCGTTGTGCAGAGCAGTTTTAGGTCTGACCGGTGGAAAGATTTTCCTGTGGTGATGAATATGGGCGTGGTGGAAAGTTGTCAGTTCTTCCTGTGCCAGCCCTTTGAGGACTACGCTGAGCTGGTCCACACAGTCTGGGTCATAATCTAGACAGCCTAATATAACAGGATTTTACCAATCTCTTTCCCTTCCCCACTGAAAGATGTTTCAGCACTTCTTGATGTATTCCAGTTTAGCAAGGCTCCTCCTTTTCTTTTAAATCACTTTTAAATCATTCTTTTATTTGTTTTTCACAAATTTAAATCTTAGTCAGAATTACAAGCTGTATTTTCATTTAAATGAAGCTGTTTTCATTACATGAAATTGCTTCAGTATACTTTTGAAGGAGGTTTCTATAATGCTCGTTTTCATAGAGAATCTGAAAAACTATGGATGCATTCCTTTCCAAAAAGTCAGATTTTAACTCCATTTAAACATACTAGTTTTCATATTTCCCATAAAACTGTTTTCCTAGATTTCCTGTTGAATGGGTTTCTTTGAGGGTAGGCAAGGAGGTGAGATTATGATCCAAAGGTGGATAGTCATCCATAGAATGGATATGAAAATTTGACAAAATTTAGATAAAATTATTGGAGTTCACATCAAATCCCTCTACATCTCCCAAGTATTACATGCATTTCCTCATATTAAAGTGCATATGTACACACTACTATTTGTTTTGCATAACCATTTCATACCTTGTGGAAGTCTGGACGTTCAGTCAAGAATGTGAATTCATAATTATTTTAACAATTTGTACCCTGTGCTGCTGTGCATGTGAGTTACCATATCAGCTGTCTGTAATGACCAGTGGGGATTCTTCCTGTGAAATAAACACAGACCCTAGCGTAGTTTACTTTGCAAGGCACATGAGGAAAGAGTTTGAAGGAATTAACGGTGGGAGAGAGAGGCACGCTGCACTCTCACTTCGAGTATGTGCTGAGAACTTTGTCTCCTGAATGTCTCATCCAAACCAGCAAACAAAACAACTCCTCAGAGGGGGACTAGCACCTCCTCACTTCAGACAAGATAGAAAATACGCTTTATGTAGCAGGGAAATTAACAGTTATTTACCCTGCATGCACTCTAGAAGAGAGGCCATCGAGGCAAGCCAGCAAGTGTGTGATCCCATAACGAGTAATCACAGATTGAAATGGGTTCGTGTCTCCTCCTTCCTGACAAACACTTTTTCAGAGTATGTCATCTGCATTTTTTCCTATCTTCTGAGGACCTGTGTGCCAACTACTTGTACCTGAAGAAGAGTGGCTGCTTAAAATTAGAGAAGAAATACCAGCTAGGAATGAAACTAAAACTCTTCTGGCAAATAAACAGACCCTGATGAAGTAGGCATCAAGGGAGGATTTCTAATTTTCTTCTTGAAAGCAATATGTTTCATCTGTATGCCACTTATAAGTAAGTGCTTCTTTTCATTGCTGTGTATCATGATGAACCAGAACGGTATCAAACCCAGTAACACCATGAGTAAACAGTAACATCCCCAAACTTAATTATTAAAAAGAGCTTTTTATTGATTGATTTTTAATAATAGAATGCAAATTATGGGGTATGAGGATTATTTGTTCAGAAATATTAATCAGCAATTATTTTCCCCCAAAATAATATGGATTCTTCTCACATTAATGTAGTCAGGGGCATTACTTATTGTTTAGACTCCTTACTTTTGCATTTTTATGACTGTATAGGTAGTGGCAAAGAAAAAATTTGTTTTTTTTTTCCTAAGGTCCAAGCAGAATTGTCTTTTGAAAAGAATTTAAAAATTATTTTTATCAAATGTTCCGAAAAATAAAACACACACCCCCCAAATTGTGCAGCAAATAGTGTTTTCAGAGTACTGGAAACTAATGTAAACCTCTACTAATGGGATTTGCAAAATTATTCTTTGCATGCAATTTTCAGTGTCTACGTCACTTAAATTTTCAGAAAGCTTTTCAGAAGCCCCAAGAGACAGAATACAAAAGATCCAAGCTAGTCGGAAAACTGTACATTAATACTTATATTTTCAGTGCATCTCCTTTGAAGGTTTACTTGAAGCTGTGTGAAGAAAAGACTCATAGGAAATAGTTGCCCATAGTAATTAGTGTCCTGCATTGAAAACAATTTATCCAACTTTCAAAAAATGTTCTGGACCCACGTATCTCTTCAAACAATAAAGATTATATTGAAGGGCTATTTGAACAGCAAGAATCTTATAGGGAAGTGAGGACCAAAAGATATTAAAAAATATCATCAGAATGATGTGACAAACACTCAGGCAAGTTTCTCAGTTCTCTCTTTCTTGCCTTTTACATTAGATACATTTATCCTCCATTAAAGTTCTCTATCTTGATACAACAAACAAAACGTACAGCATGGGTATATTAAATCTTTCTCCAAAGTTTCAAGAAAGCTATTGTCCCTTTTTTTTTTCAGCCAAAAAGAGCCTTTTTCCCCTCTCCCTCTCCTTCTGAAGAATGGGGAGGAAAGGCAGAAGAGAGTTGCCTTGTGAAATCAAAAGCTACCCTTGAATCAAGTCTGATAGGCTGCTGAAAATGCAGCACAGAAACGTGTTTCTGTCAGTGAAAGACCTTGTTTGTAACCGTAAGGATTGCATGCAGCACGTTGTTTGATCCTGGGAGGACTTTGATCTACGCTAGCACCTCAAATATAGCAAAGGATGTCACTAGGCTTTGGAAAAAGAAGGGAGAGGAGAGAAGGAAAAGGAAGGAAAGTGCAGGTGTGCGGCGCCAAGCAGATGACACTGAATTCTTGCTGCATTCATCAAGTGAAGCCAGGCTTCGGACAGAGGAGAGCAGGTATCACACCCCTGGAGGGAACTAGGTTTCACTATCTACCCCAGAAAATACCATTCAGAAACAGAAAAGATTCAGTGAAAGCATCTCAGAGCCGCTCTGGGCATGGAATTTGAAGCAAATAATTCCTTTGCCTACATGACCTGACTTCAAAGCCTTCTGTGAAGCATGAGTGAAATGAAATTCAGTGGTCTCTCCCCCTTGTTTCCGGTTGTCTCACCAGAACTGAACGAGGCTTGACTGAGGCTCAGTGCTGAAAGTATTCTTGAGGACTAGAAACAGATGCTGATATACAAAAGGGTAGGCAGATCAGGACTCCCGGGCCACCACACTGCTGTGGGCACTGATCCATAACTGGTAGGGGAAAATGTACAAGGCAATCAAGGCCAAGAGCCACCTCTAGATGTGAACAGGTCAGAGGTGGTACAGGTCTGTGATAGCACATGAACTTTCTGGTGTGGGTGGACAGTGTACAGCTATGGCAGGAAATCTCAGTGCTAAGAAAAAACAGATAGGACCTATTCTGCATACAGGCAGGTGCCTGAGGTTTGTGCACCTGTGAGCAGCATGGGAGGCCTTGAGCAGACAGCACTGGAAGGAAGTTACCTAGAGCCATCTCTTTCATATGCCAATGTGTCATTCCCTCATCTCTCCAAGAGAGAGATGTTCATTTTGTTCATTCACAACAAACCCAACATGCAACCTCCCCATGAAATAATCGCAAGAAAAAACTAAAATTCCCCTTGACAAAAGTCCTCCTTCTCTCCTGCAATTCTTACCCAGGTAAGGGGAGAGGTCACATACAATCAAGCAAGGCAGTGTGAATACTCCACCTTTCCCTGTGCTCATCGATGCTAAAGTAACTTTGAGGAGCCTTGCTCGCTGCTAACCAGCCTCCCTTTCTGTCCCCTTTCGTGAGATGTGGTGGAACATGATAGGCATCTTGTATTATGTCTTGGAGAGAAGCAGAGAAGAGAGAAGTGAGGAATACTTAATACAATGCAGGAGTTCAGTGCAGTGACAATAGTCTCTATTATTCTTGACATGACCCTAATACAAGCATGGGGATGTTTGTAGGATGCCTCTTTTTATTGAAAAGTATATCTGACCCAAATTTTATTACAAATGTCAAATACAGTATAGACAAGTACAGCATGACTCTAAGAAATTTTCCTTTTTTTTTTTTTTCCTTTAAAAAAAAAAAAGCAATAGTAAGAATGTCACTCTTCCCTTATTTATTTTCAGGTCAATCATGAGAAAGAGGAAAGAGACAGTCCCTTTCTAAAAGGCAAGAATCATCCTGAGCCATCACCTTATATTGGAAGAAAGCTTTTCCCTCCCAACAGTTATCATCCTTTGTCAGCATCACAGGAACGTCTAGGACGCTGTAGTCAAAAGCAGGAGCTGTCACTGCTAAGCACTGTACACAAACACAGATGCATATGAAAGGAAAAATCCCACTCTGGAGAACTCTAAATGTCTACTAATCAAAGAGGTAACAGTGGGGGAAGGTTAATTAGCTCCATTTTGTATCTAGGATATCAAGGCAAAAGTGGGTTCATTGACTTCTGTCACATAGGCAAGTATTGAATCTAGACTTCTTAAATCCTGGTTCCGTTTCAGCCCTCAAACCCACGCTTTATCATAGGTATTTTCTCTCTACACTTTCTCACGGCCTCACCTAAAGGAAGACAAAGTTTTGAGATAGACAACTGAGGAGCTGCCAATATCTTAATGAAATCTGAGGTCAGCTACAGTAAAATCCCAGTCTTTATGCCTTGTCCCCTCTCGTTACAGCATGTGAAGACCTTGTATATTCTTAAAATCAACCAGGTCTGTTATTGTGCCTCAATGATCCATATAAAAATCTGCATCCACTTAAAAAAATACTTAGTGTTTCAGGTAAATTACTTAATAATTTCTGTTAAAAATAGAGAGGAGGAGAAAATAAAGTAAGCACATGTGTAAACGTTGTGTTCACAGAGCCAAGAATCAGGTGAGCAGGACAGCCAGTGTCTGTTCGTTTCTTAGTTTGAATTAGGTAAGGCAGGGATTTGTATCAGGGAAGCTCCATATGTCAAGCAAATGTCATGCCTGCCTGTTTGGGTTGATTTCTGCTTTTCTGGCCCGTTCATTTGAACAAGAATTTCCTAACAGATCCAAAAACTCAGTCTCAAATAAATGCATGACAAAAACCACCATGATCCCTCAAATGGAAAGGTCTTGAATTGACATTTTCTAGAGAAAATACTTTCATTAAAAAGAAAAAAGTCAAACATAAGGCCCTAGCAAAGTTTTATGTGTTATCAAGCACACTGTCTAGGCTAGGACAAAAAGAAAAAAAAAAGGAAAACAAAAAAAAAAAGGAGGAGCCAGATCATGAGATGACAGAGGCTAGCAGACCTCCGAGTCGAGACAGCAACGCTGATTTCCTCTAGATACGCAGAATCAGTATCTAAGCACAGCATTTGGGAAGCATAAGCATTGCATATTAGTGTTATCGTTGCAAGTGTGAGGGAAACAGACCCACTTGCACTTAGACTTCTTCAGGAGAAATCAGGGTTAGGAGTTATTTGCTTCAGTCAAAGGAGAAACGGTATAAATGGTTCATTCTGGAATGTGCATTTCCTCACAGGCTGAAAAGTAATTTTAGGATGGGCAGACGTGTATGGTAATTCACACTCCGGGTTCAAAAGAGTGAAACCAGATTTCAGCAACTAGGTGAATTGGTGATTTTAAGTTTGCATGACAGATACTACGGACTTACTGGTTTAGGATTTCTGTATATCACTGACCAAGCCCCTGCTTCAGAAGCTAAATCCACTTACAGAAAAGCAGTTTTCATTAAGTGGAACAAGAAGAAAATTGGAGCACAGCTTCTATAAAGCTGATAGTGGACACAAAGTAAAGGAATGGGTGTGCAAGCAGATGAAGGTAGTTGTACATTGATGTGATCTGCAACTGAATGCAGTCACTATAAGCTGAATGAAGTTAGTTGCTAGCTGTTGCTTTAACTGTAATTTTATTGAAGAAAATGCTCCATGACTAAAGTCCTTCTGGGGACAAAAGACACTCCAACTGTCTTCCCCAAATACCTGGGTTTTGGTGAAGGTTTTCTGGGAAGTTATTTTGTGTGTGTGTGTGTGTGTACATGTGCACGTGTGTGCATAGGCTACCAGAAAAAGAATGATAGGAAACAGAAATATTTCTAGGGAAAAAAATTTAAAAAGATAATTTCTCTGATGGAATAAATGCTTCCCTTTTTAATTTTTCTTTTTTTTTTAACACTGTTGAGTCCACCTGGTACAGATCTGATTTTATCCCAGTTGATTTAAGTGCTTTAAAAATGAAGAAAAGAAAAAGGGGTCATTCACTTTGATTAAAGGGCTTTAGGCTAGATTTCAAAAAGCCACAGGGTAGCATATCGTCTTAGTCTAAGTTCAAGGTTAGAGCTGGTAGTAAAAGGCAAAGCAAGTGAAATCAAGAGGGCTGCTGTTAAACTTGGCTCTCATAATAGTGTCGGCTTCTGTTAAGAACTCTCTTGGCCTCTGGACAAGATAGTGGAATTCAATAACAGCTAGCAGAGACTTTCTAGGACTCTCAAGGATGTTTTCCGAGATATAAATGCAGAGACCTCCAGTGGTTCTGATCTGTATCATCAAGCCACCATGGATAGGTGCAAGACTTCAGGCAACATCTCAGGAGCAGTCCTGGCTGACTGGATGGGCTATGAATAACCATAATAACAACGATTATAAAGAGAATTTGCACATCAGTGCGAAAGAATGAGGAGCAAAGAGGATAAATGTGACTCTTAATCTTCAGCTATCTGCATGGGAAAGTATGATTAATAACTACAGAGGCTTAACATAACCTCCTCAGATAACGAGTGAGGTGGCCTTCTCCGAGCCCTGATTATCCTCTTCTAATGGGCTTCATTTATTGTGTAAACTAATAACCAAGGCCTAAGCACTGCACACTCCAGGGTCTGCAGGAAAAAACACTGGGCCCAAATGTGATTAAATTGGTAAAGATTGCCCAGCAACACAGTGTGTTGCTTGAGCAAGGGGGGGCCGACGACACCAGGAGGAGGGAAGGAGAAGCAATGTATCCTGCAAAGAAATGAAGCAGAAATAGCAGTGATCTGCCTTTTAGTGTCAATCTGCTGGTATAAATCCCCTGCCTTTCAACTGGGATTGCGATGAGTTTTCAGCTGGAATTGGTGGAAAGCCAGAATACAGCCCCAAGGTGCTAATACCAAGAAAGAGAGGCATTAGTAATGAGGGGATCTGATTGCAATGCTATCCAGAAAGTCAGCGGCAATGCCAGATCTGGAGAGTAACTTGAGTTGTCAGTCAGAGTTTCAGTGCTGGAGAGCAAAGAGGCGCTCAAAGAAAGCTGGATTCCCCAAAGTGAACAAGTTCAACAACACAACCCTGGCCCAGAAAAAAAAAAAGAAATGACCTTCCAGCTCCCCTGGCTGCATCTCTAAAGTGCAAGCACAGCTGAAGGGAGGCAGCTTTACAGGGCATCTAAAGAAAGAAGATAAGATTCTCATTTGAGCTGCACTGGTGTAAAGAAGCTTAAACTCTGCAAGAGTCCATGGAGTTACTCTGAATTTACACCCAGCAGACAAGAGTACAGAATGAGAAGCCCCCCCATCACTGGGAAGCATATTTCTTAGCTGCACAATGGACATCACATTAGATTATCCAAACTGAAATAATTGTAAATACCCAATTTATCTGGACTCATTTGTGCTGTCTGCTTAATTGTTGCACTTCACTCAACAAGGACAATGAAATTAGTTTGGACAGGCTCACTTTAGAGGCATTACCACTGTGCTATGGCAGCTTGGGTTCCGAGTGCTGATGGAAAAGGTTTAAGGCTTAATAGAATAAAAATAAAAAAGAAACACATAAGAATATAGATAAATTTGGGAGCTCCACTGGGACATGAGACACTGCCTTTGAAGGGTGTCACATTTGTATTTTACTCTTTGTAGTATATCCATATTTGTAGAGCCTGTACTATAGTTTCCAGAACACATAGAGAGCCCACAAATATACTCATTTTCTCAGGATCCCCTCAGCAGCAGTCTGCTTGTTGGATGCTAGCGACATGTTGTGCCCAGCTTCCTCAGGAGTGTCTTAATCTCTCCCCTCCCAGGTGAAAATGTGTGTAATATCAAGCAATGTGAAGCTGCAGTGGTAGAAAAAAATAACAAGCTAGGAGCAGCTACCACCAAAACAGCTAGCTTGCAAGGCTCGCACCCCCACACACACCCCACCTCCCTTTCCCTGCGCAGGATAAGCATGGGCACGGAAATCAATCCCTAGTCACTCCCCGGTTGCTCTAAGGAAGAACAGGCAAGAGAACACCACATGAACAACCCTCTCCTGGCTGCCTTGTTTCTCTTGGGCAACATGAACATACGCTGAAAAGCTCACATGCACTAAGCCTCATAATTTCAAGAAACATCAGATTTACAACAAGCCAACTTTGCTATGTATACACGTGTAGCCTCACAAAACGTGAAAAGGATCAGTAACCTAAGTCTCTCCCTTTGTCTGGAAAAAATATGTGATCTCCCAGGCAGAAGTAGTTGGGAAGCACAGTGTTCCTCCGCAGCAGCTGTAATCTCAAATCATTTCACCAGGCAGGTATTACGTGAACACAGGGCAATGTTTCCAGAAAATCTACAAAGGAGATAAGAGATGGCAAGGACAGACGTGCAGAGTGAGATGGGACAGAGGAGAAAAGAAGGAGAAAATGCTGTTCGGCCAGACATGAGGCACTAGTGTGACTTTATTGAGAAAGGACACCACAAAGCAACTCAGAAGGCAGAAGCAACGTCTCAGATGCTTTCCAGGGAAGATCTTGACAGTAAGTTAGCCATAAATAAAAAGACCCAGAAAATCTGATTCCAGTTTTACCACCCTGGAAACAAAATGCTATTCCATTGATCAAAGCTATAAATGAAATCAGAAACTGATGCCAGCATGTCTTCTAAGTTACATATTTACCATGCAAAGTCAGTATAGTAGCATAGAAATGACTGAGCCATTCACAGAACAAGAGAAAAATAAATTCACTCCATCTGTTTGAAGGAGCAACATGAGCTTGGAATGGATTAGGTATAGCTGGACAAGACTTGCTCTGCCAATACCTGCCTACAAAGCCAGAGATCAAACCAGTCAATTTTTGCAACATGCCAAAGGAAATATGCATTAGAAAGTAGAAGAGGCTTTGAGGTTTGTAGTTTACCATACTTAAGGGCAAATGAAGGGAACAACTTCATTCTAGCACCATAAGATTCATTTGGTGCTGAAAATGTATGCGTATCAAGGTCAAAAATATGGTACAGAACTCAAAGAAGATTTTAAACTGTGTTTTTAAAAGGAATTGTATTTTTAAAAGGTTTTTTCTTTTTTTTAAAGGGGTGACATAGTGGGAAGTGGTGGCGAGAAAAAGTATGGGAAACAAGATGTAAGAAGATCCCATTAAAAAGAAAAAATGGGAAATGCACATTTCTTCTTCGAAAAACAGGTTAGGCTTAATTTTGTCCTTGTACTTACAGAAACTAATCAGAGAGATTTGACATTGCTGGGAACCTGCCAAGTGCAGCAACTCGTACATGCAGTGCCACTGTAAGTCTCTCGCTGCAGCTACTCAACACAGCAAAGTCACTTCAGATATCTACTTGCCTGAACTGATAGTGCAATCTCATGGTCAGTCATTCCTCACCACTTTCTCCCTGCCAAAGTAAGAGCGCAGCAGAAGTGAAGCACAGAAGCTAAATGGGTTACATCGTGTCAAGTCCTATCAAAAGTTATCTGTAAGTGGAGAGATGGGACAGTTTTTGCCACTCCCCAAAACATTCCAGTTCAGCTAGTTCTTTAAACGGTGTTCTTAACTTTAAGCACAGTTTTAAGCTTACTGCACGAATCATGCTCTTAAACTATTTAATACAGGATACACAGCTTTTTTAAAAGATCTGCAGCCAGTGGTTGGATTTCACACGGTAAGGCTTGCAGTCTGTCTACACCGCAATTGAATGTCTCTTTTCAACATGCGTAGACGTTCCTAACCTACATAGCATAAGTAGCACTAACAGAAATAATGTTTCAGGCAACATTCAAGTCCTTGCTGTGTAATCACCTCCCAGGAATTACAGTCATGGAATGTAGTTGCTCCACAGCATTCAAGTCTGTGGTTTTGTGTTTTCATTGTTAGTATACATGCTATTTAAATCAAACTAGATGAAAACACACCTCTCTGGGTTTCAATGATAGCAATTTTGGTGGTTGACATATATACTTGGTCCATCGCTCTTGTGTATGGTCTTCAACCTGTGTACTTTTTAAAAAAAATTACTTTTGTCTCACTGAGTATCTGAAGGATTTGAAGACATGTATACACTGCACAAAGAAACACAGGGCAGACAGCTTACACCGACATAAGCTATGAGTAGTACAGCTGCCACTGCTAAACCTGGTAAACAGTAAACTGGCACAGGTGGGCATATTGCCGCAGGTGGAAGTTCAAACCACAGAATTATACAGCACCTTCACCTAAGTGTTTTATTGAAAGCTTACGTCGGCCTTGCATTACAGATCACAATCAGCACATGCTTCTCCATTACTATATAGTGCAAATACGGGAAGTGAGTGTTTATGGAATGGTTAACCTATGAACAACGACCCCTGGACTAGGTGATATCACACAATATCATCCAAATGACTGAACAGATGAAAAGTAAATTGACTGTTAAAGGGTGCCCGTTCTTCTCTTCCTCTGGCTCTCTGTGACTGAGACCCCAGGATGATAAGTGGAGCTTTACTGCTTGCAAGTTATTCCTGGGCATATCCCATCCTCACTTGAATCAGTAGGGCAACGCAACTGGAAACCCCAGTGTTTAGGGTTCGATAATATCTAATGGCTAACACTGTTGAAACATCAAGACACCAACCATCTTTACTTCCTACAGTTTGGAGCTGGCACCTCTCTCTAGTAAAAAGCCCATGGGAGCTACTGAATGGCCCAGCAGGTGTCAGGGATGCTCAGCATTTTGTGAGATCAGATATTCAGAAGCGAAGATTCTTGGTAGAAATATGTTTCCTCATTTAGAGCTATGGTACTGTTCACGATGACATCATTTCAGCAGTGACAAATATAGCTGAGTCTGCTCTTTCCTACGCCATATAAATCCCTTGACCTCAATCAGATCACTGCTGATTTACACTTGTGTAAATGAAGTCAGAATCAAACCCGTGGCATTCACAAATGTAGGCCAGAGTAAGCATTACTCACAGACAAGAGACAACCCTTCAGAGGAAGGAAAAAAGATCATTTTCATGCAAATATCCTTAATAATAAGGAACAAGAGATAGAAATAAGAGTATGAATGAAATGCAATCAAGAACTGCTCCGAGATCAGATTTGCTTCTAACTTTATGATGCTGCATCAGCTGCTCTTAAAGTAGCTTAAGCCCAAAATTTGACCTACCTGAAACTTGTTATATATAATTTTTCATCAGGGATCTGTGAGCTAACTCAATCCCTAGGCTTGGCTTTGAAGGTAGCTGAAGGTGCTCAGCTCCTTGCAGGATCTGAAAAGATTCGATTGCTGTGTTCTATGAAAATGGAAACTTTATTTTTTTTTGCTGAGATCCAGGTTTGCCCTCAAATCGTTACACATTATCTATTTATTTATGCATAAACAGTGGCATTATGGTTTGGAGAATAGGGGCCCTTTGATGGGAGGTAAGCTTGACTGGCCTATGGGAGTTTACTGCTATGCATATAAATGAAGCCATACATACAAATATGCAGAACAGACAAGTGAAAATATACAGCATCTCTTTAAAATGAAATACTTTGATTGCTCCAATCACAAGAAGTTGTAAAACTACCCTGAAGAATTAACAGCCTCAGTACATGCTAACTACATCCATCATAAATTCGTCTTTAGTTTCTGTTATCATATCACTGTCTCTTGGGACCCCCAGTCCTGTCATCATTTGCCCTTTATAATTTATTCAGCTTGTACTTGCCTGAATCCTTTCTACTTATCATTCATCTTTACAGTTGTACATAAAATTAGATTGATCCTCCTATGGCAGACACGTCAGAGAGAAAAGTTGTCATTGAATAACACATAAAGCAAATGAAGGTCCAGCAAAAGCTTTTGTTGAGTAACTTGGAAATCATCCTTTGAGAGCCAAAGGTGTCAAATTAGAAAGACAAGACGATGTCTTGTGTGCACACAACATTGTAATTTGTTTTCTGCACACCTTTTTTTAAATTTGCACCAGATCTCAAACACAACTAGGAAGCCTTGTTCCCAATTTTGCATATCAAGCTAAGCTTGGTTAGCCACTACAAATGTGATGAATACACCAGTCTCAGCTGAGATAACAGCGTGCATCCGATACACTGGTTCTGTCAGAATGCTCGCACTATATCCTTTTCCTCCAAAGCTTTTTGGACTGGGTGGCAGAGAGAGAGAGTTTACTTTGTATTCTAGAGGCTGCTGTATAGGGATACAGAAGCCAATCTTTAACTAGTGAAATGGAACTTTAATGTTTACCAAGCAGATAGGACCCAGGTGTTTCATCTCATCTGGTGAACAGAACAGCACTGTCAAACTACAGGGGTTTTTAGCAAATGGAAAGTGCATATGGTTTCCTCTCCCTCTCTTGCCTCCTCCTTTCCCCAAACCAAGATCCAAAAGTCCTTTTACTGGCTGGTCAGTCAGAAGGAGGAAACAAGGGATAAAAAAAAAAAATAAATCTTTTTAACCATGACATTGACACCCAAAGATTTTAAAGCACTGGAGGATTTCTACAGGACTGGTTTTTGCAAGTCTCTTACCTCAAATCTGTTTTTATTCCTTTTCATCTTCATTTTTAACTTCAGAAAACAGACATGTTTCTCCCAAGGGAACAATTAAATGTGTTTTCTTTCAAAATCTAAAGGGCATGGTGAGCAGACTGTGTGTTCAGCAGGCTACTTTAATCAATGGAACCCATCCAGCCTGCCACTGCTGACCAAATTGCAATTTACATTGGTAGAGAAAACTTTTGAAATGGGAAGGTGTGGGAATATAATACCATTTTTGGCATAAAAAAGTGAGCAGGGTGATATGTGGTTTAATGGTTTTCTAACAAGCTTTCAGAAAAAGTTTTGAAACATTAAAAAAAGACAATAAGACTGTAAAATTACAGCAAAGTCTGCTTGAACAATGAAATTCATGCTATATGCGCAGGACTTCCAAAGTCCACATGACACTTATGGCTCATTTAAGCCTTAATACAAGGATTCATGAGGGGCCAGATTTTGCAAGACACCCTCTCCCCTCCCCCTCCCCCCCCCATGCACAGGTGTCTTTCCTCACATATACATAATAATTTGAGCCGGATAAGACCAATAACATCGAAAAACTTGTTATATTTTTTTTAAACTAAGCACAACTTTAGTTTCATTAGAGAGGTTTTGTTTGTTTGTTTGTTTGTTTAAAACTGGGTTTAATGTGAGTTTTATGAGTTCACCTGTCTTCTAATGTTAAAGATGCATATTTTTGCATATGATGAATAAAGCACAATGCATTTTTTCTAGATGGCAGAAGAGACAAAGGATATCAGAACAGTTAGGAAGAAAACTAATTATGTTATGGACTGAGAAATTTAGCATACCAGTAGTACCACTCCCCCTTTCAAGAGGAATAGATACAGTAAGAAACCCCAGTCTATTTCCCAGCCTGAATAAGTCCCACAGATTGCTGAGGTTAACAGTTTCTTAGCTGCTTAATTTCATAGTTATTCTTTTCAAGTCTTACAGGGAGGTTTTAACATTATGCAAAGAGGCAGTGCCTCCAACCAAGGCACTATTCACTCCCATTGCCTGAGAGAGTCACAAAGAACTAGAGGAAAAAAATGCCGCTGTGCTTATCATACATGAGCTCAGTTTATTTGTGCTATAAATAAAAGTAGATCTTGATAGCGTAATTACATTTCTCAGCATTATCCTCTGCCATTCGTTTCAGAAAGAAAAAAGAAAGGGGAGAAAAAGTTGGCTTCACTATAATTTGTAATCAAAATGACTACACTTAAAACATAATTTTATTTCACTGATTTCATTTCCTGTGGAGCTTTGTGGGGCAAATAGATAATATTATACCAAATCCACAGGCAGATCATTCTCACATACCCTGCACTGTCATTGTCTAGATCACTTTCCCCCCCTCCCCATGCTTTCTGCAAGACTATGGGCTGTGGTTTTGATATTGAATTTTATCATTGAGAGATATATCAGCAGCAGAAATCCCAAGGGTGAATCAACTTTTACTTTCTCTACTTTCTCTCTCTTGCTCCCCCCAATTACCTTTCCTTGCTGAATTTGCTTTTTACAATGTTGGAGGAGGAAAAAAAAAAAAAAAAAGAGAAAGTGGTTTCCCACTATGAAGGATTAGCGCAGATTATGGTGAACAGTGTTAATTATAGGTGGGGAAAGAGAATAGTGCATCTCTCCAATCTGTTCTTGATTTCCCCCGTGTCTGTCTGGCTGGTAATAAGCCTCCTTTAATCTGGCAGTCCCCTTGGTGAAATCAGCACCACGGACAGCAATATTGATTGCTTCTGAGAAACCATCACAGCTGCTCAACCAAATTACCTTTGATATGTGACCTTTAATGTAATTACTGCAACATCAAAGCATTTCTATAAATTATTAAAGAACTAATATACTTCATCATCCAGCTACTCTATTATATGTAAAATAAACAATCACAAGTAAACGCTAGAATTTGAATTGTCCGACACTCGCAAAGTGCTCTTTACGCATACATACACACCCTGCTATGTTAACCTTCCGTTTTAGGGGAGACAATTTCAAACTGTCCAAAACAGCCTAATTAATTTAGATGAAGAGAACTCAACTAATAATTTTACGTTTTACATTCCATTCTAGTTGCTTCAAAATATCTATCATGATTCCTTCCCGCCCAACACCAAAGTGCCGTAAAGACTTTATTAATCAACACAAACCTGTTTGGAAGTCTTTTGATTATTCCACAAGATGACTTTATGTTCCACATATAACATAGAAATATGTGAAACATATTTCTGTCATCTTACAAAGCACATCCAGAAAGTAATTACTTTAAAATATGTGCATGTAGCCACTAAAAACAAAGTGATACATAGCTAAGAGGCAAGGCATCTGAATCTGGACACAAACTCCTCATGCCTCACCATTTCCATACATTAGCATTCATGTGCATATTATTAAAAATTACTCAATTCTGTGTTTCATAGTACAAAGAACGCAAACAGCAATATTGCAGGAAGAGGCAAATACACAGTTTACTGGGGGATGGGAAAGAAGAGTCTCAATTCAATGGCTCGCTGTAGTACTATTTTCTTTTTTCCTATACCAGGTTTGTTAATTATTTTTGATACCTCCTCAGTAGTGCTGTTTGTGTCACAGACAGTAGAGGGTCAAGAGAAGATGTTATATACGTGTCATTTGTGAACTCATGTGAATGAGGACTTAGACCCCTGACCTTATGAGTGCTTTTTATTTTACAGTGATGAACTATGCTTGATATTGTTGGTGTATGTTATCAAGAACAGTCAGGTAAGTCATAAATAATTCTCTGCTACTCACATAAGAACCATAAAACAGTATCCAGGCACGATAGTTTATCAAGAGACAAGGCTGGTTTCCTTAAATAAACTACAGTGACATCATTCAGAAGATGATTTCAGAAACTTGGCAGAAAGCTGTATGCAGAGGGTTTGGTGGTGGAAAGAAAACCTTTATCCTGAGACAAACAGAACTGGAAATGAAAGGGATGGGAGAAGTCAGTGCTCAGAACTCTCAGAAACCTGGTTGTGATTTTAGATAGAGGATTCACCGTTTCCAATTCAATCAGATCCTGATGTGTTACCTCAAGGTGTAAAACAAAACAAAAAAGCCTTCTGAAGTCAGCATGGTCAGCATGGACTATATGTGGTAGAAATGACATAAAGCTATGAAGAAATGCTTTGCCTGTAGTCTAGAATCAGTCAGTATAACCTCTGAAGAAAGTCTTGATCCTAATGCAAAAGCTGGTTGAATTTTGACACTGTCTAAGTCAACAGTTTTGACTTGAAGAGTTTTGTGATTTGAAAGCTCTAAAATTCAGACTGAGATTCAGAACTGTGGACATATAAAGAAGTAAAATAAAATAATAATAATAAAAGAAACCCTAAATCATCACTCCCCAACTCTGAGCCCTTGGTCTCACTGACTCACTGTCTTCTTGAAGGTATTCCCATCACACAGCTTCAGGATGAGATTTTAACCTCATAGAGAAGATATGAGCTCCATATGCAAGTGAGTGGTCTGGCTCCTAATGAGGACAGCAAACAGTCTCAGTGAAAACAATTGAAATTCCAGTTAATATCTTTTAAATACACAACACCCTATTCATCACAAGCATATCTCTAGTTTTGATAAATACATATTTGATTTCAAGCATATATCAGAAAATTTCATGTAAAATGTTACCCAAAACATCCCTATTCAAAATATTTTCATTTTTTGTACATCCAGTTCTATGCTTCAGAGGAGAGAGAAGTAAAAAGAAAACATCACCTGCTAGGGGGAAAAAGAAAAAAAAAGGAAAAAACTAAACCCCGACAAGAATCAAGTTATTTTCAATCTGCGGCTAACAAATTTCTAGAAAAAAATAATTCAGAGGGAGTTGTCAGCTGACAGAAATGTATTTTTAGGGAATGAAGTATGTATATATTTACATAAGGTATGGCCTTTAAAGCAAAGATAGACGTAGATGAGCAAGTGCGTGGGCATCTCCATACTGGCAAGGTGGCATAGAGATAGGTAAATAGACCCAAGATGATGGAAACAAGCAGAGCAGAATCAACACTTTCTTCAGAAACATAGAGCAAGTGATGTGTCTTAGGTTTTGTGGAAAGGTAGGTTATGGGTACGCAGGACTCAGTCATTCAACACCAACAAATAAAGGCAGATTTTTGGATCAATTTCCTCTCAGTTTAGATGCAACCTGGAACCTGTAGAATCCCACTTTTAATTACTTGATCACTGACTTTTTTGTCGTTGTGAAACCAGCCCTATTCTAGCCACAGGAGTGCTGTACTTCACTATTTCCAATCCATGTACTCTGGCTGAATCTAAATAGTCTCTCTCTCCCTCCTCTCGGTTACTGCTAAACTGGAAACCCATCCCAGCAGGGCAGGTCTTCCCCACATAATGCTGATTCTATTTTTAGTTCTGCTTGTGTTGTCTGAACCTTAGATCTTGCTCATGTGAATAATTTTCCTCATTATCTTGTGTTCGTCTCTCCTCTCTCTCTTTTCTCCTTGTCTCACCGCCTTTCCAATCTGCTACAGCTGCTTGAATACTAAAGTAACTGAGTCAAACCACTTTGTCATCAGGAATATGTTTTCATTCTGTGATAACTCAATAATGTGATCCGTTTCTTGATTTCTTGCTGCCACACCTTGCTTCAGAGAAAAAGATAGTAAGAGGTAGCACCTGGTGAGCACTTCCAATATTTCATTATAGTGGTCAGAATCCTAAAGCATTTCCTCAGCTGAGTAAGGCTGGCAGAATCCAGCCCATAACCAGTTAATTACTGTTTTCCTGACTCCTGATAAGGGCAAAAAGCTTTTCATTTTGTGCATGGAAACCATTTGGGTGGGTTGGTGGTATCTTGATTTTATTAGCACAATGCAAATAGTGAATCATCCAAGCAACCGGAGACATTATTCTTCCAAACCCAAGACAAGAACTCCATATGTAACCCATTTTAGATTTTAAAAAAAAAAAAAAAAAAAAAAAAGTTCTCAGTCTGGACTCACCCCTGGCAGTGTCTTCTGTTCATGCAGCGCACTCTGGGCCTTTAGAGCAGACTCCCTTTCGCAGTATGTTAGGAAGGCACAGCCTGTAAACAAAAGGCAAAACCTCAGTTAGAGCAGCGCTTCAGAGGGGATCTGTTTAAAATTGAGACATAGAGCAAACCACTTTCCCATCATCACCCCATTCCCAGTAAATCAATCATAAAAATCTCTCCTTAGTAGATCAGTAGTAAAGAGTCAAGAAATGAAGCTATCGTCACTTCCTCTGACCCCTGGTGAGCAACAATGTGGCTGTGAGTGCTTATTTTTGTTTGAATACATGCTTAAGTGTCAGGTACAGAGGGGTCTACAGGATTAGGGATCTCAAAGAACCCACATGGTGGCAAGGTGAGGCATGAGGTATTTAAAAGACAGGTAGACGTGGTGCTGAGGGACATGGTTTAGTGGTGGTTTTGGCAGTTTTAGGTTGATGGTTGGATTCGATGATCTTAAAGGTCCCTTCCAATCTAGATGACTCTATGATTCTATGATTCTATGAGATCCCACTCCTACTCCAGCAGCAGCACTGAGATCAAGCCCCTTACTGCCATATCACTCTGAAGGTCTCATGCCCTTCTTTTGTACCAAGTACTTCAAGTAAAGGGCACACAAGGACTTGGGATTTCCTACTGCAGAGGACTATGCCTATTATTTAGCCTGACTTGCATCCACAAGTAGTGTCGCTGTTTGCATCACACCAGAAAACCACCACCCTGTACTTGCAGCTGCAAGGGCTCATTGGCTTCCAGCCACGTATACAAAGACAATCAAAGCAAAGCCCAAACAATCAATGCAAAACATCCATGTTGCTTTACAGATCTTTAGAACTTCAGAGATGATCCAGTAGATCATGTCTTTGATTCTTCCAAAAAGTTATCTTATCAATTACAAAGGCTAAAGCCCTGTCACGGTAGGGCAGAGCAAAAACCCTGCTCTGCCTTCTCTCCCCACTTCCATGCTTGCCTTCTGGTAAAACTGGTCAATGTTGCAATGTCTTACACCAGTTTTGTGTGTGTCTGATGTGGTAAGATTATTCTTTCTTACTGCAGTATACTGAAAACCTGCCAGTTCCTGCAGCAAAAGGAGTGCTTGTTATGCAGAGGACATTTTCTCTGAAGTTGCTACAGAATGTCTGCAACCTCGTCAGCTCCTTGAAATGGAGGTATCATATCTTTCAAGGTTCAGGCAGCATGTCCATCAAACTGTAGGCATCTTTCAAGAGCAGCACAAGTACAGAGAGACTGCCAAAGAAACAAATGTGTCCCATAACCTCATCGTGACCCACCCACCTTCTCCCCGTGCATATAAAAAGTATGTAACAGGTGAGTAAACAGTAGGCTATGAACTTTTTTCAGTTCTGATCACCACCATATATTTTGTCCATACAATGTTCAGTTTTTATCCAAGTTGGTTTCTTAGACAATGTTACTGCAGAAATATGCACTTGTTCTTTTCTTCTTTACGTTTTTAATAGATCAGTACACACAAGAGACTAGGGAGATTTTTTTTTTTTCCATAAACATACATACATATTTTCTTAAAGACTGTCTTGTGGAAGTTACCGTACTCCTCTCACAATGAAGCTACAAGCTAGATGAATGTTCCAATTTGGCATGGAAAAAAAACCCCTATTTTTGCCCTATTTCATACCTTATATTGCTTTCTGAAGGTCTTATTCCTTTCAGTTTATTCAAGCCAATCACATTTATTATGTCTCAATAATTGAGACTCAGAAGCAGAAGTTGACAATCAAAGAAGAAGAACTGAACAACAGCAGAAGTTTGCATACTCTAATTGGAATTATTTGGATTTGTTCCCCTCTAACTTTAAATGGATGAGTTTTCAGTTAGTCTGCATCTACCAGAGAAGAGGAAGAAACTGTGGCAGAAAGTTTACATCTAGTAGAAGTAATGGATTGAAAAGGATCCTTAAAAGTCACCCATAGCTTGATAATCAAATGGAAAACTATGCTTAAATTTAATTTCAGTGCTAAATCACAGGCTGAGAGCTCTCTGTTGACTAGACACAATAAGAAAGTCTCCCTTTAGTAGCAGACGCGGAGCAGTTGATAGAGTCTAATTAGGCACATCATAGTGCACTGTTATAGAGATAAACTGTGCAGTGTAAAGCTCCCATAATGATAGCTATATTTTTCTCCTCATTGTGATGGCCATGACAACAGTTCAGGGTAAAAATGTCCTGCAACTCCTTTCATATCATGACTGTAATTCAGACTTAGTAGACAGAAGACTACTCCTCTCTCAAGGAGCAAAGTTTCCTCCCAAGCTCCATGTAAAGATTGTGTGGGGGCAAGTTCTCATCAGGAAGAAACCTCCATTAAGTCCTCTCCAAATATGTTTGTGAAAGTGGTAGAAGTACCAAACTCCCAGAAAGAGGACTTCGTAGAATGCATCCAAACATCACTGATCTCCCAAACATAGTGTTAAGGACAGAAAGACTTTGAAATGGAAAAGAAGAGATGTAGTCTCTCATACGGTCAGACAAAGAAAAAACTTATATTTCAGATGCAAAAAAAATGGTTTGTGGAGGTATTTCTTTTTCCCTTACTCCTTAAAAATGTCATGCACATGAATTATATTCTATCCCACTCTTGTTGGGCAAAAAGTAATTTAGTTAGGAAAAACAATACTTCATTTACTTTAAGTAAATCCTGATTGTTTAAATACAGTAAGAAGTTCCATCCCAGCAATGGCCAGCTGGAATAAAATAGATCTTAATGTTCATAATAGACCTCAAATCTAAACTTGAAAAGGCCACCTCATGGGGTTTTTAGTCTTCCCTTTACTTATCACAAAAGAGCTCTATAAGGCACAAACCCAGCATCAGCTAGTGTAATATTTTTCAAAAACATTAACATGTAGCTTGTGATAAAACAATATATATCTATTATTCCATCCTGCAAGAATTTCCATATTTCAGCTCCTCATGCATTAGGATGAAAGGCCCCTTAGAAACATCAAAATACTTGATCTATCTTTGTATTGTGATGCTTAATGGGATTACAACTGTAGAACCTCTTTCAGGTGTTACTTTTCCTAGGCTACCTCTTTCAATGTGCATCCATATGACCCCTCCAAAGGATTCTTCCTTCCTGGAGAAAGTTGTTTAAAGAACAGAGCACTGAACACTCAGGTTAACACTACAGGATACAAAACCCTAAGCAACTGAGTCTTGAAATAATGTCATATGAAACAGCTATATCAGGTTTTACAGAGAAAACTCAAACTGATGAAAAAAAGTTGGTTTTTTTCGATTTGATTTCCCAAATGGAAAACAATTTCACAAGACTAAACTTTTGATTGTGGACAGAACCACTTATTTCACTGAAAAAAAACCATTTTGATAGTAAACTCTTAAGTAGCTCAACCTAACAGCTCACTTGCCATCCGCTGTTTGGGCTGGATGTGAATCTGACTTCTGGGTGAAAGGTTTCATAGTCCATTACAAATCATTTGCACCATCCAGGTCCCTGGAACAGCCTGTGTTCAACAGTATAATGAATATTTCTGAACACGTCTCTTAAGGAAAGACAGAGTGAGGCTATGCATTATTTCTGTCATCTACTTGTATGGGTGATAATGACTGAGTGAGTAAAGTGCTTGAGAATTATATCTGAATTTGAACAAAAAAATCTAATTGACTAATTATTGGTAATGAAGGACTTGCTCCTAGCTGTTCCTAATTTCAATTCCATTTCTCTCAAACATGCCAAGTTTTCCAGACATATGTCAATCAGCTAAAAGATGCTTTGTTCAGATTGTGTCTTTCCAGCTGTTAGTTTGCTACCGGTGGACAGCTCTTTGGGCTAGCACATAAACATCTGGAAACTCCCAGCTGGCAATTAACTCTCAACCTATTGAACTGCAGTCTCTTGGAAACATGAGGACGTATCAAGTGGTCTCCTGGGAAACAAGGTTGTTAAAGAGAAGGGGGAAACAAAAACAAGAGCTTGAGATGGGGGGAAAAAAAAAAAAACCAAACAACAAAAAAGCGCTCTATTTTAATTTTACCTCCAGGGAACTCAATAACGTAAATAATAATTGCATAGAATACAGATGGATAATGATTGCACTTACGGCAACTTCAACCCCACAGTAAGTCTCCTGAAGATTTTACACAAGCCTGGGAGGCAAAACAGTCAGGGGACACATTCTGAGCTGAACAGAATAATTCTAGAAATGAAGAATTATTTCACTCCACCAGTACTCAGTTCATCCTGGGGCAAATGAAAAGTCTTTTCACTTGACATCTCAGTGCTTATCACTTCAGTGAATCAGTTGACTCTCAGCCACTTTAAACCAGATAAGTAGTTCTGACCAGCTAAAAAGCACTGGTCACCTAACTCAAATTTAGTTATTTAAAAATAGTTATCTTAGGGTCTACCATCAATACAAGACATTCATTTGACCTAGCACAGAGGAGAGGAATAAAGCTTTGGAGAAGCCTGTCCTCTGTATTGGGTGTAAGAACCATGCACAGCCATCTCAGCTGCAGGCTTTTAGCTTCAAGTTTACATGTTCACAGCATCAGATTCCACCTGCCACCTCTAACCTCCCAGTTACCTCAAGCATATGCATTATCTGTACCTTAATTAATCCTTGTTATATATGGTGAGAGATGAAGATGATGCATACTGGAGATCTATTAATAACTGTAATTAAGGGCTTTTTCCCCCTTTCTTGTTTTTTTCTGGCCAACAGCCACAGGTATCCCAGCACAGTTTCTCCTCTTTGCCCATTGTTTAGATCAAAGAACAAGCACTTAGTGACTTATGACCCCTTCTTTGTGTGACGTGTTTTGGTGACAACTTATGATTTCACTAGAACTACATAACCTTACATAAAGCATGCCCTTAGTTTTGCCATACATCTAGATCCAGAGGCATTGGCTAAGAGCTACACTATAACCATGACCTTTTCCAGATATTTGCTGTCTGTCCAAACAAGGCATTAAAGGTCCAGTCTAAATCTAATGAAAAAAAAAACTTATACACCTCAACAGTCTTTGGGGAAAGGGGCCCTTAATCTTCCTGGGCCTATGTTTACTCTTTGGTATTATGAGGGAAAATTAAGAAGTTTTTTAGGTGCTTTAAGACTCTTGGATGAAAGCCGAGACCTAAAGTAGATTCTGAGCTTGGGGGTGTAAATCCAGTCAAGGGGAGAGCTTGCATGTAACTCAGCAGAACTATGCAATTCCACCAGCATAAAACTAGGTTCGTGATTTGACCCATAATCTATTGCTTCTCTTGGAAGAATCCTTGGCTCATACACTGACCTCAGCTAAACTGGTGATAATCCAGAACAGTTCGGACAACCCTAGATTTTGAGAAGGCTGTCTCAAGCGGTCTAAGACAGTTTTTGATTCACAAACATTTGTGCTTGTAGAGTATGCGCTCAACCAGTTATCACAGCTCAGCTGACAGGTGATAACTTCTGAAGCAACAGCCCTTCTGATACCTGTAAGTATAACTAAAATCAGAATCATTGCCCAAGAAAAGATAAAGCTATCACAAGGCTGTCAGTTTTTTGTTGGTTTTTATTCTTTGAGTCAATTAATCAGCTTCATTCTTTTAGTTACAGTAATATTCATTGACTTCACAGTGCAGTTTTGTAAATTGGCCATCCTACGTTGTTTTATGTTAGGCTCCTGCATAGTGCATGAACTGGTGAACAAGAGAACCTTCTGTTAACAATTACTCAGGAAAGAACAAAGAAATCAGTTCATAATGTCTGCTACTGGAGAACCTTTTCCCCTACCACCTTTAATGTACCTGACCTCCCAAAACCCCAAGGCAGAGAAGACAAGAGCTTTACTCCAGCAGCACACTATGGAGTTAAAGAGAGCAAACTCCAGTTCAAGCACAACCATCCAAGACCTTCATGCTGTATATAGAAAATGGAGGACAGTAATAATATTGCATACCTTAGACCACATGTTAGTGGTCATGCTCCAAGTTAAGAATAGCTACAGTCTTGTAGAGGAGCTGCTTTGAGAGCAAAAAACTTACATCTCTGGGAGATAGGAACTCTCAACTGGTCACAGGTCTAAGCACCTCATCTAGTGATGCATCAGTCTCTCTGTGCCCTAATTACCTTTAAAACATTTAGACCAAGGTGTACCAGTTATCTGTGGTGGACCAGAGACCTGTCCCCCATCTTCCAAGCTCTAGGTTTGTGTTTCAGAGAGCTCTTCCTCTGAAAATAAAACAGTTCCTTGCTTCAAGATTCAGGGACCTGTTACACAGAGAAAGATGGTAACACTTAAGAAAACTCTTGCCTTAAAATCAACATCTCAGATTATGTCTCCCAGCTCGGATTTCAAAGTGAAAAAGAAATCCTTTTTCGCTTTAACTATCCTAGCTCTACATGTCTCGTTTTGAAACAATTCTCATTTGCTCTGTCTACAGTGGACTGCCCAAGGTTTAATCACTTGAGGGTTTCAGAGATTGAGCTGAATTTTCTTGAGGGGGACACAATCAATAAAGACTTTTGGAACTGGAAATGTTTTATCCAATTTCTTCATCTGTTTCTCTCTCAGTGATTAACTACCTTCTGACGAAAGTTAACATCTTTGCTGGTAAAAAACATTCACTTGGCTAGAACTTTCTCCATCTCCCCTGCTGCACAACTACTGAACACTAACTGTTTAGAGAAAAAGATAGGAATAAAAATCTTCCCAGATATCAGCTTCCCTGTCAATTATATTGCAAGGCAGATTAACATCCGAAATGCCCTGCTGTGTGGAATGATAATTTTCTTTTTCCTCTTATGTTATTTTCCATTAACTATTATGATGCTGTCATTTTCCCACTATAGATAACTTGATAGGGGTCTGTATGTAAAAGCATACATAAAGCATGGTCATATACACCCATGAACCAATATTAAAAAACAAATTAAGAGTCCAAATCTGGAAACGCAGAAGTTAACCATACTTGCAGAATATTAGCTCACTTAAAATGCATTTACGATATTTCAAAATGAGACATGGATACGCACAATCCAAACCAAGAGTCCTTCCTTGGACTAAGCAGCGCTTAATTACATTTAGCAGCATCCAGGAAGACAGCAGAGAGACTTGAGTAACTGTTAGTGTATGTAAGCATTTCAATAACACACAGACAATGGTTTCATGTTGATTTTTGGTAACAAATAGGCTTTCAATGAAAACACCACTTTTAAAAAGCCAAAATTCCTCATAGGAAGTTTCAATTAAATATTTCACCAGGAAATGTTTCTCATCCCCATGATACAATTTCTGATCAAAGCCTACAGCAAGAGAAACTTATTCCAGGACAGTCAGTAGTCCAGACTCTAATCTGAATCAGGCAAGCAGGGTCTCGAGCCCAGGGCTTCTACACATCAGAGCAGAGTGCAGTGTCACTGGCAGACCCCTGAGGGTCCATCTCTATCTCTTCTCAAGTAACTCTACAGCTACCTTGCCTCCATCCCACTGTAGAATGGGAAAGCTTCCGATCCCTCAAACTTTTTTCCTCAGGATGAGGAAACAGTTTCTGGCTCCAATTCACACAAGAGTAAGTTTTTCCTGGCGTCTTGAAAGTTTCTTGCAAGTTGCTTTGAACCATTCTTTGCTGACTGATACACTCAAGATAAGGTACCGAATGAACCATTGATTTGACATAGGCTATACAATATCTGGTTTTCCTATAACTGCCAACATTTTAGCTTTAAATTTCATGCTAAAACTTCTGAGATATTTTTGATCATCTGAGACCAGGTCAGCCCAAGATTCACTGCTCAAGTTTCTGCAAGTCTGGTCATCCAGAATGTTTTACTTCCTAGAAGAGGTGTTTACTTTCCATACATACGGCAAACCGTTGATGAACAGACTCTCCATTAGAGAAATAAGAATGTAGATTACTGGTTAAGGTAGTTGTCTGCCAAAGAGATTGCTGGTATGCCTAATAGGGCCTGCAAATATTTGATGCTTTGCATTACAGTAGAAAACTTATTTTTAGACAGACCAGCCTCACTTCACCTTCTCATTTGTTGCCTAATACTTGTGGACTCCATGTTGTAAGGAGAGATGCATGCCCTCAGGCCTTATCCATCAAACTATTAGGGCATGCTTTTGATTTTAAAGTATAAAAAGGCTGACTTCAATGTGAAACTCATGACCAAGTGGTTTTCTGGACCAAGCAACAGTGTTCCCAGTATTTCAGAACTCAGTCACTGATGAGAAAGTCATGGCCAATCTCTAGGGATCACTCAAGTGAGGATGAGAATAAGTGGGAGAGTTCCAGTTTCTACTCAGTAAGGAAACATCAAGTTTAAGTTAATATCCTGATCACCTCTAAGCTTGGCTCACTTCAATGTACTTATTCGAAGAATAATCCAACATATTTCTGTTATCCGTTTTATATTGTAACCTCAGGAAAAAATTAATAATAATGAAAAACTTACTGCGAAATCTTCAAGAGTTATTGTTTCCAGTGTAGTGATAAAAGAAACAGAAGGGTTTTTTGTCTTGTGATTCACTGATGAAAGTCAGGAATATAACTAGAAACAACCCTGCTGTTGAAACACTACTGGTTTCATTCAGACGGTTAGGGGTTAAACCTCCTTAGAGTACATACATTAATTAGGCTCTGTACCTGCTGTTCTGGGTCCTGCCTTTTGAGTTCTTTCTATTGTTAGCAGCATATGAATAACTCAGTGGATTTTCTAACACCCTGAGCTGTTTCAGAAACTTTTCCTCCTCTTCATTTTATTTTGATTTTTGGATCCACTTCTTTTGGGGATACTTCCTCAAGAATTCTCAACTAGTCTCCAGAGGTTGTGCTACTGTTAAACAACATTCACTTTGAATGCCTTGAATCTTAGCGAAATAAAACTAAAGCAAAACCATCTCCAAACAAATTGGACTGTTCTGCCACATACAACCTTTTTCAAGCCTTGCCTTTCTGCATCCACATACAGTTGGGGTTTTTTGTTGTTTTTGGGGTTTGTGGGGTTTTTTTTTTGTTTGGTGGTTTTTTGTTTTTTTTTTTTTGTTACTGCTCATTATCTTTCACCATGGTGAGGAACAGACATTTCTTGGAAAATAACATCAGCTCTGCAAATGTGTTTGTACTGTAAAAACATTGGTATTTTCACCCTTAAAAAAATGCCAGGGCGATGCAGTGAACATCTTGCTGATAGCACCATCAAATGATTAGTATTTATGCTTCTGTCTCAGGTACATGCAAGTAGCCTGTTCGAAATACAAACTTATATGTGCTCCAAACAGCTTCATACTCTTTCTTCTCTGGGACAGGGCATGTGTCAATATATACTTCTGAAATTTCCAGCTCAAGGTTGAAAGCAAAAGGCAATGAAACAACTGCAGGAAAGAGGTATTATTAGACAATTTCTAGCCCATTCAGAAGCCGACTACTGTAATTATCTAGCTAGAGTTATTGTTCTCACCAAGTTTGCCAGCCCACGTTTTTCCAATTCAAGAAGTTCAGATTCAGAGTGAACGTTAAAGACACCTCTCAAAATCAACCTCAATACCGCTCTGCTACTTATGACCAAGTTTTTCTCCTCACCTCGTATGCAACAACTGACAACATTAGAATCTCTTTGCTAAGTTCCACAGGGTTTTGCTAAGATTAAATTCAGGTAAGCACATCTGAAGCCACCTTAGGACTTCTATGATACAGATCAAATCCAAACCCACAAAGAATGTATTTCCTGATTCCAGCTGATACAGAAATGAAAATCTTTAAGCAGCAGCTGCTCCTGCAAGATGATCATCCTGAGACTGGAAGTCTCCAGAAACTTATAAGAGTCACAATAAGAGCCAGAGAAAACTCTACAATACCAGCTGGCTTCATGAGATTTCTGGAGACAAATTTCAGCTGTCAGAACAATTAACATCCAGGCTCCCATAACCAGATGCTGTTTTCCATATGTTTTGACTTTGAATAGTTTCTTCTATCCTCTAAGTGATGTTAGGAGCAAACAAGTATTGTCTTTTATCTCCTATTTCTTTCTCCTTACCCTTCTTTCTCAATTTGACTTGTTCATTAACTATAGGCAGTGAAATAGCATGAAGTAGGACCAAGTTCTTCTGCAAGCAGTCAGAGATGAAGCAATCTTAATCAACAGACCTCTGTCTACTTAGGGCTGAGAACCACAAGACACATACTCTGTGGGTGTGCATGAGAGAGAAAGCAAGGTGAAATGAGGTGGTCTGGGAGTATGGCAGGAGAAAGATGGCAAAGACTTCTCAAAGGTCCTATCTGTTACAGCACAAAGGAAGAGAGGTAGGTCCCAAGAACAAGGGCCTCCACTGCTTCTCTGGCAAAAAGCTCTAAGCTGAGCCTTCATTGCATTGTACAAGCTTGCTTTAAGAGCCTGGCTCAAGTATAAATTATTTACGAAGACAAGGCATGCAAAGGCTGGAAGAAGATTTAACTGCCTGTCCAAAGACACACAAATAGTTTGTAGTAAAGGTCAGCCTTGAACCAAAACCTCCCCAAGATTCTACCCAGAGCTATGAACACCTATCAGTCTGCTTTTCTTAAACGTGGACAAATTCCTGCGTAGGCTCACAAATATGTTACATCTCAAGTAGATTCTCTCATAAAAGTAAACTGGAAACACTATTGTCCCTTTCATCCAGGTGCACTTTCCCATCCACTATTGTGGGACTGCGTTCCTGGGTAAGAAGTTAAAAACAAACTGTGTGAATTTAAGTCTAAAACTTCCAATTTTTACAGAAGGTATAAGGATGTAATCTTTGAAGTGAAAAAGAAACAGTGAAATTAATTACAACAAGATCTGTGTAATTTACAAAGCTTCAGTGCACTGGGTTTAAAAGGGCTCTTGTCAGTGTGAAGTGAGGGAAGTACAATTTCCTGATGAGTAGAGAACACAAGGCAAAGTGTGTAGTAATCACTACCAGAGAGATATTTTGATCACTTTTTTTGTTGTTGTTGATCAACTTAGAAATTAGTGAACAATGAGTATATAGTAGATTGTTTCAGTTAAACATTTGATAGAGCTCCCAGCAGAAATTTTTGTTTTGAGAATTGGATTCACATTATATTGGATGAACAGTGTAGCCCCCGAAGCACTGAGGACTGGCAGGAGGAATGTGTATGGTAAATTCAGTTGCATCAAGATGGAAGAGCTGTCTAGCAAAGCAGAAGGTCTGATCTTAAATTTAAAGAGTGCAGCAACAAAGATTTCACACATGAAGAGGAATAGAGAATAAATCGCAACAGATCCTAGAGGGTGCTGAGCCCCTTTCTAATGTGCCCGGTCATCTGAATCCCTGCTGGGGAGGGTTAGCCATGCCTAGCACCTTGCATGATTCAGCTCTTAAAATGCAGGTGGAGAACAGCCACAGAGGCACATGTCTGAATGTTCAACAGGACATAGGAAGCTGAAAGGCAGTAATGTCAAAAGACACTTTCAGATGATAGTGGACAACATCACTTACAATAGCGTGTGTGTCAATTCCAGATCAAAGACACCTCCTTCTTTTGGTGTCAATAGAAAATCCACATCTAAAATGATCCTGTCAGCTATGATCATCTGGAAGTGTTCAGAAACACACAGAAGGAAAAAAAGGAAAAGAAAAGATGGAATTCAGAGATGAATAATAGAAATTCTTAATGGGCTGGAAGGACTGACTTATGAGGGAAAATTAAGAGACCTAAATATGTATAACAGCTAAACGATGACTCAGGGGGATAGAAGATAACCAGCTACAAGCCTTGAAGGTGTAAACACAAAGTATGGAAAAAGGTTGTTCAGGGTGATACTAGAGAATAATAACCAGGAGTAACGACACAAAATTCAACAACAGAATATTTAGGCTGAGCATCAGGAATGTTTCCTAACTGTTGGGAACATCAGTGTTTGCTCCCCCTGCACAGCTTCCAAGGTGGCTTTTGCATCTAACTGATCTGTTAGTCAAGAATATATTTAATTTCATTTTTATTTAAGTTTATATGTGTGAGTGTAGTGCATGACTACATAACCTAAGGTTTTCCAGATCCTACAAGTTCAGGGACAATGGTGGAATAATCCCTCAAACATGGCTGAGGGGTGTCTACGTGTGCGTGTGTTGGAGGTGGGGGTGTAGAAGGGGCAGGGAGGGAAAAGGCAAAATGAAGAGTTAAATCAACATGGGGCAGGGGTGGAGGGGGTGCCTCTCAGTGCAAACTTTTAACGCAGCAATTTTCCAACATCTTTCATGCCACTGTTCCATATGAGTGTCCTGTAAACTTCTTGTCTCCGTATTCCACTGTGAGACATAAGGAGAGATAAATGCTTGTGACCCTAGAACAGGATCACGACCACAGATTCTTATGCGATTTAGGACAATTGCAAGTTATAAGAAGGAAGTTTATGATCCTACAGAAGGTAAAAGTAAACATTACTAACTGTATCTCCCAGCCATTAGAGCAAATCAGTCCTTCATGGAACTTTTATTACTCAAGTCACTTGAAACCATAAACAAAAGTTAATACTGATCCAAGAGCAAATGCATTCAGAGGGCCTCCATTTCCCCCCTTCTCCCTATTTCTAACATTTACGATTCTATCCAACAGTTTAACACATTGTTTAACCCAAGAGAAAGCCCATTCTTTCAAGAAACCAGTTTCAATAACCTTTCTTGGTGAAAACAAATCAGAATGTCAACTGACTGGGATGGAAAGGTATATTAAATTACAATCCATCCATGGTCAGCTGGGCAATTGCCTACAAGTTTTAAGGGGATGGACAGAGCTCAGCAGTCAGCCAGCCACCAAGTTTTTCCTGAGTAGTGTATTTTTTTTTTTATTTTATAAAGATCAATTTCAGGGAAAAAATGGAGAGTCAATTATAAAAAAAAGCAATTATAATTCTACTAGGGTTTTTTTAAAGGTTTAGTATGACATCTTGCTTGATATTTATTTCTCCACTGATTTAATATAGATGAGAGAAGTTCTAAACCAAGAATGAACACAAAGGCATGTCTGTACCAACACAGTACCAGCAAACAGTTCCCGATGGGAAAGTATTCAGACTGTAGAGCAGTCTTCTCAAAAGAAGCTAGTGGAAGCCATTTTGCCCAAGACATTAAAAGACAGGAAAGAAGCTTTCTAGGATACCTCCTGAATACAGCGGCCTGCCAAAACTTTCCCTGTTACTGGTCTATGAATCACTGGATAGTGGATGCCTGGAAACAAACACACATTAATGATGTGGATTCACTTTATTATTTTTTCCATCAGGAAAGCTAAAAATAGTGAGCCAGCTGCTGAGCATGTCTGGGAGGGTGAAACTCACTGGAGAATCCATGCTGATGTCAGAAAGTAGGAAAGCAGAGTTTAATGAGTTTAAAAAACCCCAAACAACAAACAGTGTTGTCTTCAAAAGGAGTGGATTAGAACATTATATAAGGATAATGGTATCAGGTCAGACAAAGTCCATCTTGTATAATATCTTGTCTCCAACAGTGGCCAGAAGCAGATGCCTCAAGAATAGTATAAGGAGAGGATGTGCATAATGCCTCATCTGGGTATCCTTGCAGTCTCCAGCCCTCTGGCTTAGGGACTTCTGGGCCAAATGCAATCTCGGTATATACAGTAATCACTTGATGAAACTGAATCTCTTATTTTCCACAGCCATTTATTACATTTCAACATTTCAGTTGTTGTTTTCCCTGTAAACAGATTTAAGGTGGTTTGTTTGTTTGTTTTAATTTATCGTGAATAAGTTTTCCAGGAAAAGTAGTAGACTCCTGCAAGCTGCAGTCTTAAAAACATGCACCGTAAAAGCCTGCTTCCAGGACCACCTGTAACCTGCTTTCACTGAGCAGTCCAAAAGGGCAATCAAGAGGTTACAGCTGTAGAAGTGTGACCCACAGGGCTCCCAGCATCCTACCAACCCATTTACACACAGCCAGGGAACCTTTCAAGACACAAGCAGATCAGCTGGCAGAAGTTTTGAGTTGAAGCATTTGTGAAATATTTTGGTTCCAGTAAATCAACATGGCTTGATATGGAACTAATTTATCACAGGATTTCTTCTCTAGTTCTACCTCTGCTGATAAACCAAATTTCTCATGATGATACCTTCCTGCATGATGATAAGAGAATACCCACAGGAATACTAAATAATAGTCCCCTAACCCCAAGAAAAAAAAAAAAAAAGATTATATACACCACCCCTAAAGGCTATAAAATCTCTGTGTGGTCCTTACGTATTTAAGAGTGAAAATACATTATTTTCTAGTTTGGTTCGTTTTGGGTCTTTTTGTTTGTTTGGGGTTTTTTGGTTTTGTTTTTGTTTTTTTTAAATGCAAATCAGAAGTCAGGAAACATTAGAATTTAAATTGCCCCTATAGCAAAACTACATTAATATATGCATGCTTTATAGGAGTTGTCAGTTATATGGTTACACACTATTTTTCCATTCTCTGTACTCTAGCTTCTGTCACTGGGATTTCTTTGTTCTGTACCTGTACAGACCCTAGCAGATCAACGTCCTCATCAAAATAAATGCATGCAGTCACTTTCTCCAGTATAACCGAAGTAATTCACCACCTGAGTTGAAACATGTGATATGATCACCATATGATTTAATTGCAACAGATTATGTTTATCAGGTTACACAGAACGTCATGCTATAGCTAAAAAGGCAGGATTCCTTACCTTGGGAAAGAGTGAAAAGCAGAAACCTCTTGTCCCAGCTATTATTAAAAAGCCCCAGTACTGGATGTCTCTGAAAGGCCCATCTCTTCCTCCCAACCCCTGACAGACATACAGCCCTTCTTCACACCACTCAGACTCACGCAGTACTTTGGTTTTTCCCTCTGCTTTCTCTACAAAGACATTTCAGAGATGTATTACCAAGGATGCATCCTGTAAGAATTTAATACCCAAAGATAATGAGGACATGTTTTGGAGATGCTTGCTTCAATTTTAAGTGTCTTACTAAATTTAACAGCTAAACGGCCCAAATTTAGCATCTCTAGCTCATGCAATATCAATACATTGCTTCGCTATCCATATATTATGGTTTAGCACTGCAATGTGGTAACATGACATTTGACAATTCATGCTCCGGTCTGTCCAACTGAAAAGCATTCTTCAGTGACAACCCACTGACACACCGGACTGGGGGCTGGTCTTTATAAATAATGACTGTTACTTTACCACTTGTCTTTGCCCTCCATGGAATAGAGCCAGGTATCCACAGTCTCTCATCTGCTCTGCATTACCATGTCTAAGACTTTCACAGTTATTGAGCGAATGCCCTGAAGCCATACCACCACGCCTTTGGCTATGATTCCTGCAGAACTCATGAAACTGTGTCCCCAGAAGAACTCCATTTGTGAAGGCTTTACTCGCAGCTCACAACCCACACCAGCAAGGACTACATGCCATCAGTCTTTCCCCGCACACGTGGTTTTGCACTGTATGTTACTTTGTGAATGAAAGGGCAAGCCAGAGCAACTTGCAGCTACTCTTCTGGTTTTGGTGAGCATTCAGGATGCACGTAGGTCTTTGCAAGGTCAGGGACTACCTGGAAAGGCAAGTCGTCAGTGGTCATCCAATGAGCGTTACATGGCAGGACATGTTATGACACATTGAAACGCACGTCCAGGGGTGTTGCTTTTCCAAACTAGTCATTTAAGATCTCATAACATTCCTTCCTTCAAGTGCAAAAAGGAAAGGACAGTGGCTTCATTCCAGTGTGTTGCTCTAATGCTGCCTCCAGCAGTTAAAACAAAGCCCGTGCCAAGAGGAATATTCAAGAGCAGGGAAAAAGAGTACCAGTGCCATTAATAAGTCTGTCGTGAGGCCACAGCACGAACAGAGGGTATCATTCCCCACAACTGTGTTCCAAAAGGTGGAACACAAAACCTCAAGACAGAGAGATATTACCAAGTTCGTGTTTTATGCAAGAACTAAGAGCTTGCTCTGTCTGCCTAGCAAAATGGAAAAACGCTCAGCATAGATAGAATTGCTAGCTACATCCCCACAGTAAATATCAAGGAGAAAAGAAGAAGCATTTAAAATAAAGGACAATGTTGCACAAGGACAAATAAGTATAAATTGACCATGAATAAATTTGATTTGGGAATTAGAAAAAGGTTTCTAACCATCAGAGGAGTGATGCTCTGGAACTGCTTTCCAACAAGGATAGTGAGAGCAAACGACCTAATTAGTTTAAAGATGAGGCTCGATAAACTTATGAAAGGGATTATGCGATGTGGTTGTCTGCAATAGTAGGGAACAGATCCTGATGATCCAGGATTCCCCCCCAATGCTGGATGCCAGGCCGCATCCTGTCAACCTAAATTCTCAACTGCAGTGCAGTGATTTACCAGGCATCACAGAGACTCCCCTATTCTAAAACAAGACTGGCTTCTGTTTTCCAAAAAGCATAGGTTTCAACTTACATTGAAAGGGAATATTTCCTACAAGGCTTAAAATGCAAGAAAAAAAAAAAAAAAAGAGCGGGAGGAGGGGAAGCCCCTACAAAGCTTTATAGAAGGTGCAAAATGAGAAACTTAGAAATATGTCATTGAAATTAAGGTGGGGGAAAAAGGGAAAGATTATTCCTATTGGAAACTTGGGCCAAGTACTCCATTATTTTGAGAAATAATCATATAAGCAGAAAACCATTTTGATATTTAATAAAAATCAGTCTATATATTTGTAATTTTTGTTGCAAGAGATAGCATATCCAAATAAGCATATTAGTCATGCAAACCATATTTTCTGTTCAACTTTACAAATTGAGAGCAGCACTCTTGGCTGCATAGTAGTAGGTGAATCACAGAACTGTCAATTCACACCAATTGCTATGAATTGGAGCTTGGGAGGTCAGCTCATCCAACCAGATACCAAAATGCATGGCATATGTAAACCATTTAACATTTTTTGTCCAATCCATTCCTAGAAACCTTCAGAAATAAATAATAAAAAAAAAAATCCATATTTTGGAATCATAATGCCACATACATTGCCTCAGTCTGAATCCTATTGAGCATTAAGGTGGCAGGTAGAGGAGATTTAGAATATAACCATTCCTCGTTTTTCAATAAAAAACCTTACGCTGTACTTCTGCAAAGTTAAAGCTGTCCCAGGATTACCCCAAGAGTAGTCTTAATATTAGCCATTATTTCTTCCTTATGATAACTGATAAAGTTCCCAAGGAAGATCAGTCTTGATATGCAAAGCAGTCTCATACTGCAAGGGAAATTATTTTCTGATAAGCATATAGAGCAAGGACCTCTGGACTCTTGAGAGATCTTAAGGGTGTCTTAGATTCACCAAACAATTCACAGGGGGGTTTTGCCTGACCACTCTGACCCTTAAATGTTTCCTGAATTAGATCACCGCAATCATGGCTATTTAAGCCATAGGGACAGACCTTCCCATTTCTGTCATTACCAGAAGGAAACCAGGCTGCACAGACACGGTCCAGGGTTTCGGTTCTCATCTCAGCCTTCACCTAACATAACTGTCCTCTGCACAGAAATGCAATAGCTGAGGCGTACAGTGTATTAAACTTCCTAAACCATAGGATTTTCTAGCCATGTTGCAAAAGCCTTTTGCAATTTTGATTTTTCTTCTGAACCACTGCTACAGAAAAGGGAGAAATTGCTATCCCTTTTTCGCAGAGGGTGAAAGAATGTTTAAGAAAAAGCAGAAAAATTCTGACTACTTTTCCCACATAATAGGTCAGGGCTGTTTATCCTAGATACCAAGTTAAAACCAGTATTTTGTCTCTTTCAGCTTTTCCCAACTTGTCCACAGTGCATTTTACCTTCTCTCAACTTAGTCCATAAAGAGATTTGGGATCTTTTCTGGAATGGAAGATGTTCTACAGCTACAAGCTGTTATAGCAACCAGCCTGCCTACTGCTCTCCTGGGCACCTGCATTATGCAGAGCTTGGTGTTCTCACTCTTCGCTTCAGGATTTGGTGCGACACTTCTGAAACACAGCAGACTAGAGATAGGATATTTAAAAGATTTAAAAATCTTTAAGAGTAGCTTCAAAAACGTAACTTTTCCAAAGTTGTTAGGAAGAGGAGTTTTGAGACCAAAGGAAATACAGATGTGTTGGAGAGAAACACAGACACTAGGAAGGAAGTAAAGTAGCCAGAATGATCTAGCTGCAGACACTAATGTCTTCCCACCTTGTCTCCCCTGCTTTGGTTTTATACATTGAGAAAGAGGAATGGATTCCTCTAAAACCTGTCCTCCAGCTCACTTTCAGGATGCATGACCCGCCCTCATTCAGCAGATCAACCCAGTCTCTCCGATTTTGATCTGTGGAACAGAGCTGATACTTCCAAATACCTAAATGGTTCTTGAACATTTAAACCCCTTCATGAAGGGCAAACAGCTCCTTCCTTTCCTCCCACTGCAATGGCAAGGTATTTTCCTAGGTCCCTCTTACTTCTTCCACACAATATTCTGCAGATTTACTTTAAAGAGGAGCCTGTTCTGGAATCACACACACACACACACACCCCCTCCGCCATTCTTGCAGGAACAGAATAACATATATTCTGAAGCACAATTAAAAATGCTTAAATATATGTGTAATGGCTTATCATTCTGTATCTTTAAGAGATGAACAATGAATGTCAGAATCTTCTTTAAATTCTCCTAAGTCCCTTAGGAATCACTTTCTCAAATCACTCTGGAAACCTCACCCAATGTTTTATTCCTTTACTTATGCCCTTTTAAAAGCTGCCAAGTTGCATCTTTAAAGCTTGGGCTTTATTCCACTAATTTTGTGAACACAAGCCATTTGTGACTCAATTCCCTTAGGCGTGCAAGGGTCAAAGAATAAAAACATATGCTAACCCAGACAATTTCAGGGAGGTTATTTGGGAATGGGGAAAGTGGGGGAAGAAGGTGCAAGGCCAATTGCAATGACATTATTCCTGAAAGAAAAGTCCCAAATTTGAAGTTTATAAGGAATTTTGCTCTGAATCAAAACACTGTGATAAATCTTTTTGTTCAAGGCAGGAGACAGAGGGACCAAAAAAACTCTAAACAAAGCTTCATTTCAGTGTGAGTTGTTTGTCTGTGTCAGGAAGTCCACATTGGTGGGACAAAGAATAATTCCCATTTTCACCTCTGAGCTTGATTTGTGCTGAAATCTTAGTGTTAAGTTTAGAGCAGCTGAAGGACCATTCCAAGAAAGCTCTGGCACAGGAATAAATGGAGTCCAATCCATCTCCAATCTTATGATTTAATGTCAACGACAAGAAACATCAAGTAAAGACTTCCAAAATACTTAAGTCACCGCCCAGTGGCATTCCTTGCAGCTCAATACCGTTTCTGTGAAAGGAGTTCATGCACTTAGATTTAGGCGTTTCAGATTAACTACCACTGAAATCAGTGAAGATACAAGGATCCTCTGTCACTGAAACTGTGGGTTTGCCTTTGTGATGTCTGGGTCAGCAAAAAAGTTGATGGCCAATTCCTTCGCTGCCCACTCTCTACCCTTCCGTGTTCTTGCTTGGGGCTTTGACTCGTGATGTCCACTGGCAGAGATTTGCTTTAGGACACATTGCTTACAGATCCCGCCTGCTTTGCAGCAGCAGATGTCAGGCTGTTTCAGGAAGGGTTTGGCAGCATCTTCTCCACTGTTTGGTGTTGATCAACCAGCATGGCTGCAGAAAACATTAAATAACAGAAAGAGACAGGCCAGGCACAGCAGACCGGTCCCTCCATGACACAGGTAAATGTGCACTTTGAACACAAAGTCTTTATTCCCTCTCTTTTCCCTCTGTCCCTTAGATCAAGCAGACCATGGGCTTGCATATGTCCTGTATTGATGGCCAGAAGGTTAGGACTCGAGTGCAGGCTTAGATCCAGCTTCCTTACACAGTGCAGAGGTACCCTGAGGCATTTGAGGAAAAGCTACGGTAAACCAAACCCTCTTGCTTCCAGCACGGAATATAGACAAAGCAACAGCGGATCTGGATGGGGAGCAGTTGGCCTTGTTACAAAGTGTGAGCAGTGAGAACAAAACTAGGCTCTGGGCCTGCCTAAAGTTTGGCTCTAGTCCTCCGTGGCTTTATTCCTGCTGCAGCTACAAATGTGTGAGTCTACAATTTAGTAATAATATACTTCTTGACTGACCTTTCCTGGCAAGTTAATGACAGGAGAGAGTAATAAGGACATGCTTTTTAATCTAACGTCAGTCAATAATAGTATACAACTAATAGACTTAGACATCATACATTCAATAATTGTTTTTACTTAAAGCCCTTACAGTTTGCCCACTGAGACACAGCATGTCAGCAGCAGTCGCTGCCTATTGATAGGCACCGGCAAGACATTTATTCATACCTTTCTGGCTAGTTTACCTTCTCTCGGAGCATCCATCACGCGAGTATCTAAGCACTGAGATATACACTCATTTATATACACACACATTTTGGCTCAGCTGCCACAGAAGCTGGGATCATTATATGTTTCTCAATAGAAAGCTAGCTCCCCTACAAGTACACCCATTTATTTCACTTCATTGCGAGAGGAGCTTATTTATACCTTCTAATACCTAGAAATCCCAACCAGAACTGGTACTTTCTTCATGTTAAGAGGCATATGGGTACCTGGGACCACATTCAGATAGGCTGAACACAAAGCTTTTTCCTATATCTAAGTGTGTTTAAATCGCTTTTCAGAGGATTAAATAAAATACTGAAGAGGGAGACAGTGAATAAGAAGCACTTGGCACTCCAGAAGAACTGAGTCAAGCAGGATATGGCCTCAGACCACGGTCAAAGAGCTGAGGGATCCCTGCACCAGGTCCTGTAACGCTACGAGAGAAACAGGATGCCTCGCTCAAAGTCACCCACCAGGGAACAGCACCTGCACTTTCAGTCACCCAGCGCTGATCCACAGTACCCCTCAGCTATTATTGCCACTCAAACATCAATCTTCTTGGAGAACAAAGAACAGATTACCAGGGGTTCAGTTAGAACTGAGATGTCTAGAATGACAACAATTAACTTTTTTTTTTTCATATGAGCATTATTATTCTTCTTCCTTTTGGTAAGGGGCAGGAGAGGCACGTTAATAGTTAGTTATTTAGATAGTGGCTGCCCCAGGGTTAAATTACTAAAAACACCCTTGTTGCTTGTTATCCTTATTTTGTTGGAAGGATTAGGTTCACCTCATTTTACATGGGAAAGATGAATGACCCAGTCCACTGGCAAGGTCTAAATTGCAGCCCTTTGCATGCTGAAGTCTTCCACCACTTACACTTGTCACAAACAGCACCCTGCAATCCATTTAGTTTCATTTACAGCAGATTAATTTCTCTCTGACCTTTGGCTCTGCTGTCAAACAGGCCTGAGACAGACAAGAGCTTAGGAACAGCAAGTGCATTTGATGATGTCAATCACCGGACCTCAGGGATATTCTTAACTTCTCATGTGCCAGAATACCACAAATGAAACTTGTCTCCTTCTGCTTCTGGATGCCAGTGTCCACACCAACAGTGTTGTTGTTAATCAAGCCCTACACAGGCCCCACGACCACCCATAAATGAAGATGGAAGGCAAATATTTCACTTATTTTAAACATAGTTTCAAATCTCACTCTACTCCTACTCTGACAATTAGATTTATTTTCTTAAGGTTAAGTTTTAAAGGCAAATTCCTTAAGGTAAGGGTCATACTGCTCAAATTGTTACTCCAGCAATTTTATTGCCTTATTGCCATTTGCATACCATTACCCAGTGGGCCTTGCACCATCACTACTTTGCTTTAAAGACTCTATCTCTAAGAAAAAGAGCAAGCTATAGTCACTCTGCATAAGGAAAATAACAGCTAAATTCAACTACTGCCTGTCTTATTCTCCAATAGAAAGGTCTCTTTCCCATTCGCCTCCATCAGGAGTAAATTCAACAGAATGCCCATCCAGAACCGAGATTTTGGCCAGAAGAGAGGGAAGACAATTTTCTTTCCAAGGCACAAGGATTGTCTGTGGTTAGAAGCTAGGAACTACTTTTGTCCGTCTTCTTTCCAAAAGGAGAAGAAGCTATTCACATCAACTGCCAGAACTCTACTCATCGCTGGACTTCCTCGAGAGAGAAAGCAAGGCTGAAAGAAAGGGAAGGCAGTTAAATGACAAGGTCTGGTTGGGCTCATCTGCAAGACTTCACTCCCAACTCAGCAGTGCTCAAGAGCATGATGGGAGTTGGACTCCTTGCTATTTCCAGGGCACCACCTGGCAGAACCGCAGGACTTCTCATGTCACCTGGCCTCAGTGCCAGTCTCTTCCTGCAGCACTACACAAGTCCTTAGGCTTTCTTTCTCTCCTCCATGAATTTTTCATGGGGATTTCAAGGTTTACTGCAGCAAGTTAGACATTTCCATTAAAGAGAACACCCTGAGTGGAATCAGAAGCATCTTTTCAGTCTCCGTTCAGGAAGTCCTTCTGCAGAGTTGGCAATCGTTTATGGAAAATTATTTTCCAGAGCACATCCAGACCCTCTTCCTGTAGCCATATGCTAAAAAATCACGCTTCATAGTCTGAAAGGCCCAAAACGATTTGAAGGTCTGTCATTTTTCCTTTCTCACAACTGTAAAAATTCTTAAAATAAGTTCCCCATTACCAAAAGAACTTAGATTTTTCAAAACAAGCAATAAAGGGAAATTTGCAGAACTGAGTCATTTCTGCCAGCATGTTTCTTGAAAATAATGATCTCCCTCCTCCAGCAGATCCACTTCCTCTTCCAGAAAAAAAAAAAAAAAAAGTTTATCAATGTAGATAATTCTTACCTTCACTTTTAACTATTGCTTGTTACAGTTGGGACTAAACACAAACATGCAGCAACAACAGGAGTTTCTGCCATTAATCTATTTACAATAAGCACTCCGACATCACTTTACATTTTGAGCAACTTCTCTGACCAATCTTTCCTTGTCTCTTCCATTTACACAACTCTTTTAGAATGAATTTTGTTTAGTAGCTAGTACAATGGGCCCACTGATTTCAGGTGGCGCACTATTACATTGAGTGCTAAGTTAAAACATTAAAAAAAATCCAAACACACTTTCTCAAATCCTTCCCTATATTTTGCTGTATTCAGAACATCTGATTGCGCTGGGTTTCAAGAAACATTCTTAGCTTTCATTGGAGATTATTTCTTTAATTTAAAAGAAACCTTGCCAGAGATGGAATCCAGTTATTTCCAACTCTGTCAACACTTTTCTAACTTTCTATGTCAGGTTTCTGTGTGCGTGAGAAAAGCTTTAAGTGTTTTGATCTCCTTAGACAAAAGATCCTGCATGAACCTGAATGATTATTATCAACAGTACTGTGTAATGTTGTATGCCTGTGAATCTATATGCGTGACACTCCAGGCATATGAATGCATACAGAAACACAGATATGCAATATTGTATGAAACCACTAATGCTTAGCACTTACATGCTGCCTTTTAGTCAAAAACTGTGAAAAACTCTCCAAAGCTAAAGGAAGCCTCAGAGCGTAAATATCACAGGTAGAAAGAGGAGCCAGAAGTCCCATGCTCAGTGCTAACTGCTAGGTCGTGCTCGACCACCTGATGGGTATGGTTGTGTCCACACCAGTCCACCAGTCACCGTCTTCTCTAACCAAGTTTTTTGTTCCTCAAGTATATGTGTGAGGATGAGAACAGACAAGGGTGAGTGCTTAAAGAGTTCATCAAATACCTAACCATTTCACGCTCTTCTGACCAACATGAGTATCTTTTTCCTCCTTCCCTCCCTTTATTCTCCCATCCCCAGCCTGCCCAATTCATTCAGAAGGGATCTTATAAAACCAATCTAAAAACTGAAGCATGTGTTTATGCGCTGCTCCTTTTCCGAAGCCATGAAGAAGTGAAAAAAGAAGTTGATTTGACATGCTGATGTGTGCCTTCTCTCCGTGCTCCCCCCAGCCCTTACACATATCTTCCAAAAGCAGCAGATGCACAAGTGCCATAGTGCGACAGGGGGATTTGCTCTGGGAAAGTTGCTTTATTTTTAAAGGACTGAATACATTGGAGGGTAAAAGCTTGCCTACACCACCAACACACGCCTGTCTCTTACTGTTATCTTGGGGCTTCTGCAGCTTATTTTGTAAAAGTGTTTCAGTTTTTGTCCACCTGAGTTGGGGCTTCCCCTTGGTGGCTGCTTTCCAGATATGGGCAGTCTCCCATGGTGCAGAGCCTAGAATTATGGGAGCAGAACTGGGGAAGGTAAAAACTTAATTTCAAGTGGTTTGACAAAAGATAGTTTAGAGATTTCTCAGTTTGATTGCTTGAAAGATTGTCCCTCTTCTCTCCCCATCTCCAGCTGAAGAAACTTCCTACAGAAGTTACCCATATCAAAGTTATAAAAACTGTTATAAAAACATGTTAGAGACACTACATATCCACAGCAAGAGGAGATTGCCCAGTTCCTCTAACATTATCATCTACAGCTGGACAGTTATCAGGAAGTTTTACTGTTCCCCAGCTCTAGTAACCTGGAAACCAAATCCAGGTCTCCCCATTCTCTCCCCACCCCCCAAAAAAATCCAACACACAAGCAGAAACAAGTGTCCTGGTTTCCACCTTGGAGTTACATTATTCACCTCTAATATCTGAGGTGGCCACATAGAGTTAACTTCTTGTGTCTCATACAGGAGATTTGCAGAGAGCAAGGTAAGGATGACTCTCGCTTCTCCAGGGGAAGTCTGGAACCACTCTAAAGTCTATAAAAACTATTGCCTGAAGCCTGTACACTCACCACTGCTTTCACGGGTACCCTCTGGTTCCCTACAAGACTACTCCATCCCTAGAGAAACAGCTATCTCTGAGCCCCACTCCATTGCTATAGCTGCTCAGGAGACAGTGTGTCAAGTCCTAAATAATGGTACCCCATCTTGCACCTATATCTCTTCTGACTTATTTTCAAAGGACAGATCTTTGTTTCTGAACAGTGGCAGATTCTTTAATTATGTACATTTAAATATGAAGGGGGAATCAAGAGCAATTTTAAGGGTATGTGGATCTGGTCTTCTGCCAAAGTGCTTTATTCTATAATGAACTCTTCCTTTTAAGCCACTTTGCAGACACTTTGGTCTGAACCCAATATCAATAATATAGGTTAAATTTCACATGCTTAACAATATTTAACCCTGGGGCCTCTTCTTGGGCCGTTAAACACCAGACAGTACACCAGCCCGGGGTACTGCCATAGGAGGTGAAAGCCAGGAAGGCAGCCCATCGATGGGTAACTAAAAAGAGAAAGGAAAACCTTGACCTAAGCTGTGTGAGTTCAGCATTGCAAATGGTAAAGCAGACCTTCTCTTTCGGGCTGTTTGTAGTCACATTTAAATAGTCAATAATTCATCACTTACAGTGAGAATGTTAAATGCAGAAAGCAGCAGAATGCAAATTGAAACGGCTAATCCTTTTTAGCATGATCCATTAACAACAAAATACTAAAGGTGAATGGGAGAATGAGAAGAGACTTCATGGGCGAGTGCATTGGCCTTTTGCCTCTGAGGAAAGGTCTGTACTCAAAGCTTCATTAGGTTACAAGCATAAGTGGGTCACACAGGCCTAACAGACATTTGTCCGTATCACAAAACCAGTGACAGTCTGCAAGTACAACCTAAAGCCTCAGATCGAGCTGAGGTTATGAAAGGACCCTGTTCAATTCTGTGCATCCCCCAAGCCGTGTGTGGTACTGAGGATGCTGCTTTGTTTCCTTAGCTCTGCCTCCCATCTGCAAGGGAGTAGTAATTCCTGTGCATCTCCACAGTGCTGGAAGGATTAGCAAGTTAAGCCAAATGCTTGGGGATTGTCGTTATGGGGGAAGGGAGAGGATATTACAAGTGGAAATGACAGTATCTAAAATACTAATGTCACTTTACATGAAAACTGGGATGTAGCAGCTGAGCTGGAGAGTGAAGTAGCAAGAGAGGATGGAGCTTAGGATGCAGTTTTACACTTTTACTGTGTTTTCATTTAAAATCTTAACAGAACAGTACGATGTCAGAGGCAAAGAAGCTTAACAAGTACTCCCTGTTGATTTGGGATGACAATCTCCAAACCCTTAAAACAAATCAAAAGACCAACTGCCCCATTTTAACCAAGGTACTGAAAGACTAAAGGACCAGATCTGAAAGTGGGCATTATAACCTTTCAGTGCTTAAGCTTAACCTAGTCAAATTGAACACTAACATCACTACAGATGTTCTTTGCAGGGCCAGAAGTTTGGTGCTAGAATAATGTTTTCAATAGCTTGTTGAGATAGTAGAGTTCTAAAGAAGCAAAAAAATGTTATCAGAGTAATATATCAGAATGGGATCTCAGGGGGATGTTTTGGGGGTTTGGGTGTATTCCTCTGGGACTCTGCTCATTCATCATCTCTCCGAGACAACTTATTTACTCCAAGATTTTGTTGGGTGTTCACGATTTGGGTACCTCCCACCCCACCACCACTTTTGCTTCTGAAATCTGTGCTCTGAAGCCATTTCTTTCTAGGCAGTGCTCCAGAACATAGCATTTCTACTGGGAAATGACGACTGCAAACAAACATAGCATCTACTTAGCAACAGAAAGAAAAGGAAAGAGAAGTGGGTTTTCTTTTAGTTTTTATAAAAGGCGCAATAATCTCTCGCCTGAAGAGTAGTATAAGTGCTTCTCATAAAACATCATAAAACAATACAGTCCTGTAAAACCAAACAACATGTCAAAGCCCTATTTATTCCTTTCATTAACCTGATCTAATCCCAAGAAGTTTCTAATGGAACATGCATTGAATTGATGAGTCTTCCTCCAGCTCCTCAACTTACCCAAAAGAGATGGAACAAATATAAATATATCTACACTTTACACTCAGTCTTAATTTGTTCAAAGCTTGGAAGAGCTTAAAAACCCACCAGTGCCTCATGGAAAACTGACAAATATTCTATTTAGAGAGATTTTGGCTGCTTATGCCCTTGTTTTTCCTGCAGTGTTCCCTTCCCCCGCAGCAAGGGCTCATTCACATTGGGGACACGAGAGTTTAATTGACATTTGCTGAGGAAGGGCCCTGCCACCCAGCACAAACCACCCCCCTGCTAGTGGGGAACTGCTTCCCACAGCCCTCAGTTGTGGTATGAATGGTCAGGTAAACTACATCCCCTCTTTTCAAGACCTCCCCACCCACCACAAAAAAAAAAAAAAAAGTCTTGCCAAGCTTTTTTCCTAAAAGAAATATATTTATCAGATTTAATTAGCATGTTCTCCCTGACCTCTATAATGTTCATCACAGGTTTTCCCCTGTTTATTTTCACCCTAGTTCCTTATGAACCCCAATTCAGAACCCACCTCCCAGTAACAAGAGTTTTTTCAAAGGTCTTGCTGCATAAGGTTAGACCAGAGGAAGACAGGATATGATCACTGGAAGGGAAGGATCCATTGAGGGAAGAACCACCCTTCAAATTTTAAGCAATGATCTCTGTGATGCCAATGGCTGTTGGAAAAGAAATGGATATATTTGATCTAGCTCAGCCCGGGAAGAACAGGCAAACATGCTGCACTTCATAGCTTTATCTCTACCAGAAAGCAAACGTTAGCAAGGGTGCTGCTCTGTGGAAGGCAGCAAGAGTATATAAGCAGATGGTGTTTGAGCATTTAACCACCGCAATCCAAGCATGACTTGGCAATGAATATACTAGAGGCCTTGTTTACCCTAGAGCTTTGGACAGTGCAGCTGCTACTCCAGTTCTGGTAGAAATTTTCAAGCACAGGTATGCTTGGTGAGGGGCAGGGACCTTCAAACCAGGACAGTGGGCAAAAGGCACTGTCTCAAATTCAGCAGTGCACTCTGTACACAAGATCTCCAGACACTCTCCATTGCTGGTCTGCGCACTGAATCCTAGTCAGGATAGCTGATAGGTGCATCAGCATCTGAGAAATAAGAAATATTTGGCCCATCCAAGCTGTGTCAACCAGCACTTGAGGGGCTGACTGTCTTCTTAGCAGCCAGGAATGTAGATGTGTTTTAATTGCCCAGCTGTAAACTTCATCCTACCCACACCCTTCTCACACATTTCTTCTCCACTATCTGCATGAGACTGAGAAGACCATCTTCAACAGAAGCCTGTCTTTTTTTCTGTCCATGATGAAAATAGCTGTGGACGTTTGGAGATGCTACTTACACATATCTAAAGATGGGAAGAGAGCAGGATTGTCTATACAAGAATAGAAATTCAGGAAATAACCAATAACTCCATGTTCTCAGGCAAGAACGTTAATCTCTGAGTGAATTTCCAGTGATTTAGTCTAGGCTTATTTCAACAAACGTCTTCCTTGGACATAAAGACCAATAGGAACCTGATAGAACTTTAGTTCTCTACTGAAAAGCCCACACCCTGATGTCCAAAATCAGATCCCAAATATTGCCTATTTCTTAAGCAGCCAACCAAACATAAACAAGTACAAAAACAAATCCAAATTGCCTTAATGTCACACTGCCTGCAGTGCAATGGAGAGGTGATCCCTTGCCTCCCATTACCCACCCCAATAATTCTTTTATATGGAGTGTGAAATAATTAGGAGCAGCAAAAATAATTTAGGAAACAAGAAGAAACTAATTGTATAAGCTTGTTTGGGGAAAACACAAAGGACAAAAGCAAACCTGGTAGAGATGCTGACAGATACAGTACCGGTATATTAAAGCCCACACATGTATTAATAATAAGCTAACTAATGGTCCCTTGCACAATACACAATGAATTTACTACACAGCAGCCTGCTGCTGTGGTGCACTGTGACTCCACACCACACAAAAGATCACAGTTTGTGAAGCAGGAGAGTTTAATATTGTGTCCAGTCCAATGACTTTACACTGTGCTTAGGGAGAGACCAAGGTTTCAGAGTGCAGCTCTGGGAACTCAAAAATCTCCAAGCCAGCAATGCTGCTGATTACATCCTCTGGGTCCAGGCAAGCCGCAATCTACCTCAGTGCCCACCTCCTCAAAGTCTTAGACCCACGTACCAATAAGTGACATTACTCCGCAGCAGCGCTGCTCAGGCCTTTAACTAACGCTGTGTCTCAGCCTTCAGGGATTAAATTCATCTTTCCGCTTCAAAATGCAGGCCTTCTCGACTGAGCTAAAGGATGCTCTCCATCAGCAATACAAGTCAATGGAAACATTTGTTCATAGCTAAGGTCCTTTTTCTTTCCTCAAAGCATGCTGGCAAGACAAGAGGTTATCTTAGCTTGCTAAATGGGGAAACCAAGTTATGGTGGTGTTAATTGGAAAGCTCACTGAAGGCCACACAAGAAGCTGAGGAAGTGAATCCATAGCTACTGCATCCGTGTCCTGCCTCGACAGCTCAAAGATCTTCAAAAACCAGGGAGAAAGTCAGGAGCCTGAGGTCAGACGGTTTGTCCCCGACTGGTAGGCATGAAGTCTGGTTGACTGGACCAGCAAACCCTGACCTCTGGCAACGTAAGCTATTCTTGACAGCAGGTCATCTGTGGGCCAGACCACATTTTAAGTTCAAGACAGACATTTGCACTCTCTTTAACATTGTTTTGTACCATGTCTATTTGTGCCCAGAACAACTGGATGCAAGATGTGGATTTGCAGATGTGAACAGGGATCTAAACTGATCACAACCATTTAGGAAGCTGCTATATTCCAGGGTAAACACTCCTCCATGAGGAGGCCCTGTTTAGAGAGGTGATCTGCAACCAAATAAAATCAAAAATAAAACACAACACCCACAACCCTATAAAACACAGTTTTGGCCTTACGCTAAGAGACAGAGCATACGGGGCCCTAGTCTCACCAAAGAAATCATCTCAAACAGCTACCCTTTTAGGCGTCCAGTCTAGGCATTTTAAGCTCAGCCAATGCTAAATTTGCTGACTGTCTATACACCCAGGCCAGGTCTGCCTGCAGACTGGCGTTTTCTCCAGCAGCTCGACTTCACTGGTTGAGCTTACCCTGTATCCTGAGCTTTAGCTGTTAAAAAAAGCCCTGTGTTCTTTGAGTCACTGTCTCAAAGAAACTAGCCAAGTACACTTGATCCTCCAGAATTACCTTTCCTGATCATAAGCTTCCTAGCTCAACACACTGGTTTAGAAACAATGCACTAACGTACTTTGAAAGCCCCTTTCAATTTTTCTGAGTGAAAGGCATTCACTCAGGCGTGCTACTCAGACTCACCAGAGTTGCCTACCCAAAACTCCTCTACCGCTTCAGTGCCCTGCTCCTTCCTCCTCCAGCACCCGCTGCAGCTGCCGGGCAGCACTGCTGGTTGTTTGCCCACCCACTGCCCATCACCCCACCAGCGGCTGAACGTCAGTGCCAAGGCTAAAGGTTTCCTCTGTGCGGGTGCACGGTTTTGTAGAGCACTTCAGGATCAGAGGTGCCAGTGAAACACAGCGGCATTATAAAAGCCCAGAGTTTCCTCACAGCCAGCTTGTCAACTAATTACAGTTGCGTGCTTTGCTGAGGAGCTCTGAAAGGTATCAAGAGCAAAACCCCATGGCATCATCTGACACTGACAATGCTGTAGCCAGGAGTGCTGCCATTTTTTATGCTTTCATGACTGGCTTTGAACTGGACGTGAACTTGCATAGATATGTGCCTGATGCACAAGTCAAGTGCACCAGTGCAGTGATCCACCACACTTTCCATCACTTTACACTTAACTGCATGCCAAGCCTTCATAAATTACACTTGCTGCTTTCCAATCTGCCTCTGACGAGAGCACAGTCGACCTCAGTGTCACTCGTGCCAGTGGCGCAGAGCACAGGCAGCAGCTTGGACGGAGGACTGCTCGGCAGAGCTTCTCCTTATGAAGGAGCCATCACACATTCGCTTCTTTCTCCTAGCCCTCTCTGGAAACCCACAGGTAATCTGCAGCATGGACGGACTGACAATGTAGACCTTGACAAGAAAATGATTTTGCTGAGGTTACTTAGGAAGAGTCCAGGACAACGCCAGAAGCAGAACTTGGACACATGAATCTCAGTGCACCATCTTAGACTATAACACTGGCCACATCTTCCAGCTTCTTATTCTAAACGCTCTAACAACACATCTCCATTTCTTTGTGCTCTGTATAAGAAACATCAGGGGTCGAGGGTTTTTTCCCTCCCCCTCCTTCCTCACAGTCACTTAAAGAGAGATTGTTCTGGCTTTTAACAGGTAGTTTATGAAAGGAATTAAATGACGTGGTTGCCTGCAATAGCAGGGGGGCAGACTCAGTGACCCAGGGGGTCCTTTCTAGGGCTGTGTCAGCCTATGACTAACGTCAATAAAAATGATTTCATCCCAGCTTTTACGTGTAGGCAGGAGAGCAAACAACAAATTAATGAGAACAAGGAGCTCTGAAAAGCTGGAGGGAGGGGGGTGGAAGAGAACGACAAAGCACACATGCGATGTTCGGTGCGGGGAAAGCAAGTATTCAACTTGGACTAAAATATGACTTACGAGGCTGTTCATTTCCACCCCTACTCCCACGTACCTGAAGGGAATAGAATTTAAGTGTCCCAGCTCTGGCTTTGTAAGTGATTTGACAAATTGTTTTCTGTGCTGCTGCCACAGTCACCCAAAATAGGTAAAATATTTCATTTCAGAAAGGAAAACATTTACATGAGGACTTGACCTTTAACTCAATGTCAGAAGCTCCCCAGGTGGGAGGCGAGACTGATGGGAGCTTCAGCAGAGTCTAGAAACCTCCTGGAGTAATTACTGTCTCCATGGCAACAAAACACTGACATGGGAAGAGGGGGAGAAAGGAAGGAGGGGGTTACGGACCTAAAAAGCACGTGGGTTCCCACCTACATGCAACTTCCAGCAATTAAAGAGGTCTGGGTCACTGTCCTGGAGTGACAAGGGCTTGGACAGCCCAGATGGGTTTCTCTCGTGGCTGAATGGGGAACTAGCATGGGTGCGCCTTCGGAGTACCACACTGCAAGGCAGGACCCCAGGAGAGAAATGGGATGAGAGGAGTCTCCACCCCTGCTCATTGCTCAGCTTTGTGCTGAGGCCCTCAAACAAATGGCAAAGAGGGACAAATGCAGAGATGCTACCAGCTCTAGAAACCTCAGTTCATCTGCAAGTGGAGCTACAAAGCAGCCATAAAGCCTGGAGACAAAGAAGTACAAGTTTTTAATCAGAACTAGTCAAAAGCTTTCCATTTAGAGAGAAAAAAAACAAAAACAAAACAAAAAAAAAACCAAAAAACCAAACAAAAGCACAGAAGAAAAAGCTAGAAAAACCAAACTTCCTTTCAGAGTACTGTCGGCCTGTTCTCTGCTCTCATCATCACTTAACAAGCCAGGTGCACTGACTGATTTTTAGATGCTTCACCATAAAATTAGTTTCTGGCCAGGAATTTCCACAGAGCAGAGGGGATTCAGCAAGTCACAAAGACAGGAGGCAAAATTAAACTCTCTCAAAAACGAAGAAGTGAGCACGCTGATGACCTTCTTCACAGAATCACAGAATAGTTGAGGTTGGAAGGGACCTCTGGAGGTCATCTTATCCAAGATGACCAAGATCTTCCCTCATTTTGGTCTATATCAGTTCACTCAAAACATGGAGAGGTGATGTAGGATCTGCTCTAACTCCAAAGACATTCTCCATTTAGGAAAATGCCATCTGCCACAGAAACAATGCTATGTTCAGGTCCTGTGTGTCACTGTGTACTCAAGTCTCTTGACCCAAATTCCTTGCTAATGGCTGCAAGTGTTTTGAGGGAGGACGGAAGGCGGAGGGGGAGGAACAAGAATTTTGCTTCCTGATTTTAGTGCAGAGAAGATAATATTTTTCATCTTGGTGCTAAGCAACAAATGTTTCTTTCTTTTCCATTCAAGGTTTGTGTTTTAAGCCATTTTCTTCTCTTTACTCCCTTCTCTTCCTCCCCTCCCTCCATTTACTTACAAAAGCTGTTCCATTCAGTTTAATTGGAACAGATGGAAATATAGAAAGTTCCTTTTAAAAATATAAATAAATTATATACACACACACTTATATTATGATCCGTAGAGGGGAAAAAACATCAAAATCTCTGAGAGCAGAGAATACGAAGAGCTAGTACTCATTGTTCTGATGCTGAACTCTAATTTTAGATGTGTTTACAAATGTGTGCCTCAAAAAAAAAATTACAGAAAGTGCTGCTCCATAATATATGCTTTTGCTTCTCTTGCAGCTAATGCTTTCTGCTAGGAGCTAGCAGTTGAAATCTTTGTGCAAAGCAATTCCATCCCTCAGAAATAGGGAAGAAGTGGTCTATGAAGTTCACCAAACACTTCCCTCCCCACACACACCTTGCCTCTCCACATAAACAACTTCTCGCATTTTCCCACCACCCCCGTCTTTTGACCCTGGTACATTTAACTTTTTCTACAATTATACATTTTGCATCTGAATTTAGTGTTTCTGACAAGCGACAGCTACTGGATTGACAACCTGAGAGAATGACATCCTATTTATCCAGAAAAGGGGTACAGGAAGCCATAGCTCTCTACCTACCACATTAATCCTACCATGCTCTTGGAAAGGATTTTTTATGGGTAAATCTCAAAGCACTTATGGAGGTCAGTATCTTTATTCCATTTGCCAATGAGAAGACAGAAGCTTGGAGGAATGCAAAGTGACTTGCCCAAGGTCAACCAAGAGAGGCGTAGCAAAGGTGTGCATGCAATCCACCTCCCTCGGGGTCAGCCCTCTCTCCAACTCACCCACTTATCCCCTCCATCTTAGAAGGCAACACATTTCACATGTTACAAAGGCAACTTAATCCAGGAGTGCAGCACAGGCTGGGATCTACCCGGCTGGGGAGCAGCTCTGTGGAAAGGGATGTGGGGGTCTTGGTGGACAGCAAGCTCAATATGAGTGAACAGTGTGCTGCTGCAGCAGCCAAGGAAGCCAACAGGATGCTGCATTGCATCAACAAGAGCATCACCAGCAGAGACAAAGAAGTCATTATCCCACTCTACTCAGCGCTGGTCAGGCCACACCTGGAATACTGTGTTCAGGTTTGGTCCCTGCTATCCAAAAAAGCTGTGGACAGGCTGAAAAGGGTCCAGAGAAGGGCCACAAAGATGATGAAAGGACTGGGAAGGCTGCCATATGAGGAAAGGCTGAGAGAACTGGGTTTGTTCAGCCTGGAGAAAAGAAGGCCTAGGGGAGACCTTATCACCATGTTCCAGTGTTTAAAGGGTGGCTACAAAGAAGATGGAGACTCTGTTTTCACAAGGAGTCACATGGAAAAGATGAGTGGCAATGGGTACAAGTTACTCCTGGGGAGATTCCGATTGGACACAAGAGGAAAATTTTTCACAATGAGAATAATCAGCCATTGGAATAATCTCCTCAGGGAAGGTGGTGGATTCCCTGTCATCGTGCACTTTTAAGATTCAGCTGGACAAGGCACTGGGCTATCTTGTCTAGACTGTGCTTTTGCCAGGAAAGTTTGGACCAGATGGTCCTTGAGGTCTCTTCCAGCCTGGTGTTCTATGATTCTATAATTGCCTTCAGCTTTTACCCCAGCCTCAAAAGTGCCTTTTGAGGTCAGATGAACACACCACAGACAACACAAACTGCAGAAACCACTGGAGCTGTCAAAAGCTTCTTCATGGTGTCCCTTCTGCTCACCATAAATAGTAAGTTACATACTCCCACTCATTTCCTGTAGGCTATTAAGGCAGCAATTAATAGTATTACTCCCATCGTGAATAACCCTAATTTTATACGTTGCCTCTTTTTCAGGCGTGAGGAGGATCAAATTTGCAGACAAAATAAAAGCCTGAAAAGTCTTCTCCCAGCACCACTGAAGACCTCTGAGCAGAAACATAACACCTGAGAGATGCTACCAGTCTGCCAGGGGACAGAAAACCAGAGCAGAAGGCTGTATTTCTTTCACATTGGGAAGTTCAGATGAGCTGAATTTAATTTACTATTTAATTCAATGGTATGAACATTACAATTAGCAGTGTCCTCTATTTATCAACTCTGTTCACTACCACAGTTCTTTGTTCATATCATATAACCACAGCTAAAACCTCACAGTACCAGCCACAAAGCAGAAAGATGAGAAACGGTGGCTGGGAGGGGAAGTCAAGGACTAGTTGTGTTTGGGATGTTTTGTTCACCTGAAGATACTTGATGTCTTTCTACTGCACTGTACTACAAAAGAACATTAGATTTCCCAGGATCTGCAACTGAGGGTTAGAAGATGCTAGAAGTATGCACTTAATACAGGTGGAAAGAAAGAAAAAAAGGCTGAACTTTCTTTTGTTATTAGCACTCTCTCAGTGAACATATTTCCAACCACAAATCTCCCAAAGAAACAGGAAATCTGAGGTGTACACCAGCTAAGAGACATACCACCAGCTCAGGCTAGCAAGACTCATAGGCTGAACCTTGAGACTTCTCCAGGTGATTCAGACAGCGTCCAGATGGATCTCTGCCTCACCCTTGAATTGAGACTGTCACAGGAGGCCAAGATTTCTACTAGAACTTTGTTGAAGATGGATCAGAAGCGACCTGGATGCGCAAGGAAGCAGAAGTACATGGATCTTCTGAGGGTGCAGAGGGGAGAAAGAAAGATAGTGAACACATACATGTCAGATACAGACAGGCAGCAAGGTCAGACTCCATCGTTCCAGCACGTTACCCCCTGTCTCCCAAAGAAACAACTTTCTCCTTCTGCCTCTCAAGCAAGATGTTGCAGCCTCTGCTGTAGAAAACGGTGCAAACAAGACGAAATACTTACAATATGACTGATGTCTTCCCACCCTTCCAGTTCTTTATATAAAACTTTGAAATATTTCTACCAATTCTAGACCTCTCCTTTGGGATTTCTGTCACTTTCTGTGAGTTTGCATCATTAGGTAGTCTCCTGGCTAAGGGAGATGAGAGGAATCAATGTAAATTTACGTCCCCTTGATGCCATCCTAAACCAACCCTCTCCCTTCTTGAGGCTGTGCCCGTCAAACACCTCAGGAGATCAACGCCATGCTGCCTGCTGACGTGGAAGATGTGGGTTCAATTCCCACCTTCACCACAAGCTTTCTAGGTGACAGGCGGGTTTTACTTTCCCCCTGTAAAACAAGCATTGCATTTCATTACCCCACAGGGAATTTGGGATAATAAAACCCCAGTGATGTTTCAGTAGCTCAGATTCAAAGCTGGTAGAAATTTTCTATTAGAAATACTTTGGAACTGGGGGAGTGGAGCTATTTTGCCCCCGAAAGTAGTAAAAAAACCTTCACATGCTAATTTCTAAGGTTGCTGCAAAAGAGAAGGAAAAACTCCAGCAAAAGTTCCAGGCAAAGAAACATTATCACCTACGTGTGTCCCCTGGGCCAATTTATTCAACAAAAAAAGACCAAGAGGCATTTGAAGAGACACATACCAGCACTTTTTTGTTTGTTTGTTTGTTTGTTTGTTTTTAAATTCTTGTTCCTTTTTAGGAAAACAGTACATTCTGGTCAATTCCCAAAGACAGGTAAGGGCCACCCTACAGCCTCGCTCTCTTTAGAGATATCTTGAGACAAGCAGTCTTTTTCCACTCCACTGACAAACAGCCCTGTGGAACTAATGGGTGAAGATCAGAAAAGCTTTCCTCTAAAGGGGCAGAGCCCATGAAACCAGGAGGTACAAGGTAGCAGGTGATTAACTAGAGGAGACAGAAAGGAGTGCGATTTCATACAGAGACAGATCATTCTAATCAGACAGACAATTCAAAGATGCATTTTGTCTTTTCTTCTTTATTGGTAATGAACATAAATCACAAAGGTAACAAAATCCTCGGCACTCCCCCTCCCCCACAATTACCTGCCCATGAGCTCTAAGAGAACGGAAAGCATGAAAGAAATTTTGGCATGTTTTATTTTGGACCATCAGGCAGCAGTTTGTACTGATAGATGTATTTTTGAGAGCATACAGCTGCCTTATTCACTAATTAAGGCTTCTGAGAGTGTAATGAAAAACTGTGTGATTTCACTGCATGGCAAACGGCCAGCACAATTTGTTCCAGATACACAAAAGAGATTTGAGTTGCAGATTATCTGGGTATGGGCAGGGTGAGTTTCACGCAGGTGTGCAGCAAAGGCAAGGGAAAAGGGGGTTGGCACCGTATTCCCAGCACACTTGCAAATCCTACCATTGGAATTTCTTCCAGAGACAAAAACCCCACAAAGCGCCGGTGAGATTTACCGCTCGTTCCAGTGTAACACCCCTTACCTGAGTGGTGGACAGTATGTGCCATACGTACCTGGTAACACTAGAGGGAGCGTGTAGAAGAGGAGGAGGAAGAGGAAGAGCAGTTACATTTTTGTTGAAAGAGATAAATTTGCAAGCTAGTGTCGCTTTTATAATACAGCAAAAAAGCATATACAAGTAAAGGACAGGATTCCTGCTTTCCATTCCTTCTGTTGAAGTATATTAGCTGGTGTGAAAGTCCCTAAGCATTAAACATCTTTTGTTCTTGCTACCAAAGCGAAGAGAAAAGCCTCTTCCACGTGGTGAGAGGAGACACCCATAAAACAATTTAGGCTTCCTCAAAATTAAGCAGCACTCATGCAACACAATTCAGACAAAACAGTCTCCAGACAGCGGCTTGTGTGTGAACACATCTCTGACCAAAGCTGGTATTTCAGCAGTCAAAAAGAGAGAGCCTAGGCAAGATGCCAAGACCAGGAACCCCAAGAACTGCTGACAGGCTAAAAAAGCACCGACTCCACGACAGGATCTATCCCAGAACATCATTGCAGTATTCCACCCTGACCACACTGGCAGCAGCCCTGAGCTAGCAGAGAGCGTGAAAGATGCATGCTATCAAATTTACATACATCAAGCAGACAACAATATGACCAAAATTAAAAAGCTACTAATACGTAGCAATCTGCCAAATTGAAATTCTGGACTCTTCGGATATCCAACTCCATGTCTGTATCTATTATATTATGAACATAATCTCTATGACTATCCGCAGCTGGAACATACAAGGTTCGCTTTCCTTGGTATTTGGAAGAAAGCCTCACTCTTTATCCCAGTGCTCCATAAATAGCACTTTTCCCGCCAATTTCTCTGCACTATAATCCAGATTATATCCCAAACCTTCAGTCAGAAGCCATCAGCTTTCAGATATTAAGGAGAATTCTGATCCATGGAGAGAAAACCTGTCAGAGAACCAGATGCCTCTCACTGATGGAAATAAACACATTTTTGGAGATAAACCTCAGCTTCAGGCGTAGTTTTGACAGTGTGATCAGTACAAGAAAAAGTCATCACTAAGTATATGCAGGATCTTTAAGGTAAGGCATTCGCAATAGGAGAAGGAATAGGCAACTTCTTACAGATTCGTTCAAGTTTAGCAGAGGGAAACAGGGCTGCCACAATCTACATTTTTAGCTATGGAGTTTTAGAAGTCATTGGGGTCTTTAGAAATGATGTTGTACTTAGAAAAAAGAATTGTCAACAAGTGGTTTTGGGTTTTTTTAAGGGAGTTTGGAAGACAATAGCATTGTCAAATACTGACCACCTCCATTTAAACATTCCAAGTTCCCTGTAAAGGCACCCGTCACATAGCTGCAGGGAACAACTATGTTTCTTTGGTAAGTTCTTTTATTATTTCTAAAACATGACATGATTTTTGTTTGGGTTTCAAAAAGTTCATTTTGTTTTGGTGCTTCTCAAAATAATTATTTGTTACTTAACAAAGAAAATCTCATTAGGACTTGCAATGCATTTGTTTCCTACTTCTTTTTTTCCCCTCAGAATAAAATTTACTATTTTCCTGCCTGCCCTAGCTCACACTGAAATCCGTCAGCTGTCCTATGCCTCAACAAATCACGGCAATTAGCAACAAACACCACCACAGCACAAATATTTCTAAAGACTGTCCGCAAAACACATCCAGAGACAATATTCAGAACACATGTATCAAGAAGCTCTTAAAACGCCAGTCATGGAAAACCTAATTAATCGGACTCAAAACAAACACTGTGGCCAAACGCTAAGTCACATTAACCAGGCTGTGAAAGACTTCTACAGGAACAAAGTGAACCTTTGACATGGTCAGCGAAGCAGTACTGCAACTCAGAGAGGGAGGGAGGGAGGGTTGGGGGATGGATTGCTGCAAACCACAGCGTGCTCAGAGTAAAACAAGCAGGAGAGAAGCTCCTGTTCAAAAGGCTTGAGCTCCATACGGCCCCGGCTTAGGTGTATCTTACCATGACACATTATGGGAACGAGAAATCAATGCTGCCACTAAAACGGTGGCATGATTTTTCAGAACTGCAGAGCACAGAGATGTCCCCATTGGTTTCAGTGGGATCTGCTGCATGTTTGGTATGTCTGAAAGCTAGGCCATGTGCTTAGGTGCCTATATATGGCCTTAAAAGTCTAACTTAAGGCACCTATTTAAAATTAAATTACAGAAATCTCAACCTCTATTCCTGGAAGTATTACCTTTGAGAAAAGAAGTGAAGCTCACATGGGGCCAAGCATTGCCCCTGGGGTTTCAGATCCTATTGCCCACCCCACAAGAGCAGCATTCAATCTGTTGCTGTGGCTGCAAAAACTCTGCAGGAAGATACCACGGGCCTACCCGCGTTCAGGTTGAACCAATGCTTCACGGTTATGAAGGAACAGGGAAACAAAGACCCCTGCCTGGAATACTAAAAAAAGATGTCAATATTGTGATGATGGTCAACAGCAAATTCTTCAGTCCTTTATTCTGGTCAGGCCACATATCCTTAGCTACTAGCTAAGGAACAGTGCCCCAACATGGTTAAAACATTGTTATGCACCACCCCAGAGTAGATACATTTCCCTTCTTAAAAAAAAAAAAAAAAATAATCCAGTTTATAGTGAAAATGGCAGGTCATGTTGAAAACATCAGAAAAGAATATAGCCCTGGCAGCTTTACATGATTTAGAGATGTTAACTAGTGACTTTACCAGCTTTCACAGCTTCTGTAGTATGTTAGGTGCTTCAAAAAGTTTATGACATTGCCTGGTTTTAAGCATGATAATATATGAGGATATTACCTCTGAACAACTACCCTGCTTCATTTGACAGAACAGCTCATAACGAGCCTTCACTTTACACCTTTGAAGCTTTGAATCAAGGGTAGGATTTTTTGTCCATTTCTGTACTAAAGATACTAAAATTGAAGTCCCTTTTCTCTCCTCACCACAGAGCCTGCATTTTTTCCACAGGTCTAAAAGAACCTGAATACTCTTAAACCAGGGGCACATGTTGTTCTAACACCTAATATTAAGCTGATACAACACTGAATTATGAAAGGATTGAACATACTGCAGTTGGCGCACTGTTGAGCTAAGGGTTTATACAAGTCAAGTTTTCTTCAGTAAATGTCTTCTCATTACCAAAAAGGGGCAAAGAAAAAGAGCACCAAATATATTGCCTTGCCCAACACCACTTCTGGGTTTTGGAGAGCATTAGCCATTCACCATCATGGTTTTAGTTTTTGCTAGACTAGAATAGACTCGGAGATGGAGATTCCTCCCACCCCACATCAGATACATGGCTGAAGTGCTCAGAACAGAGTGTGATGGCCCAAAGTTATTTATGCAGCCAGTGAATGAAGAGAGAGGGGTATCAGGAGGGCTGTTTACAACCACAGCCTGCTGGGTCAGGCCCAGTGTCCATTTATTCCAGTATCCTGTCTCTGGCAGTGGTCAGTAATGGCTGCTAAGTGAAAAAGCTCAAGAAGAGGACAAATATGTATGTTCTCTCCCTAGGATACTCTCTTAACCTCTGCTACGTGCATCTCAAAGACTTGCTGACCTCAAGGTAGCAACCTTAGACTAAAAAACCCTTGAGTGGAGTTATCTGAACATTTGCCTAGTCACTTTGAGTTGGGGAACTTCTGCCGAACCCATCATGCTGCAAAAAGCTCATCAGTGCATAGATAATGATGTAGAAACCAGTGCCATAATATCTCTGCTTCAAAATCTTAGGAGGATGCTCTTATCCCATTGCAAGATACAAGTAGGCATCAGTAAAAACATCCAGCCTCTGGAAGCAGAGGTAGAAATGCCACAGAACCAAATCAAACTACTTTTTGAGCATCACAGGTAACTCAATAACGCAGAAGCACTGCGGGCGCTTCTAACAAGAGGAATCACCGGCATTAGTCTCGTTTTGCTGGAGAGGGGCTGAAAGAGTGCCTTGCTTCAAGTTGCAGAAGAGTTAGGAAACAATGAGGCTCGTGACCCTCAGCTCACCTGTGTCACCCCTACTCCAGGCATCTTCTGTCAGATCTACAGTAACTATTTATGAGGAGCAAAGACACTACTGCATGCTGGAAAGGTTTCTTTGGGGCTTCCTGGGAAACACTTTGAGATATTCAAATGTTGTTTTCAAATGGGGTTTTCTGAGCAATATATTTAGCTTTATAAACTCAGTTTAAAAGCCCGAAATTATCATAGGGTTAAAAAAACCCAAAACCACAAAAGACTTTCAGGAAAAGTTGTTTGATAAATTTTTCCACAGTCTGTCTTTCAGCTAGCAGCAAACACACAGTTGTACCACTCTTCAAAAGGCTTGTTGCGAGTCAGCTGGATACGTCCTTGTGTGATGCCTACAATTCCCAGCATCCCATGTAAAACACTTTCAGGTCCTACTGCTTTTTGCTCCCAAACTGATACGCTGATCCAATAATCGGGTATCATGTTATCTGTTTAGCCCGTCCAGCCAATACATTGCTATTTAAGTTGCATTATCACCGAGATATATTTGGTACAACATCCGCAGGGATTATATTACCGAACACTTAATTGTTTGCTACCAAAATGCAGGGCTATTCAATCTGCCCCATGCTAGTCAACAAGAGGCCTTGAAACATGACCCTATCTCACCCCACATCTGCATTGCTGTCCCGGACAGCTTTAGGGACAGTACCTGATCCACGTCTTCTGGACTCCAGTACTGGCTGCAGCTGCAGCGGACTGCAGAAAACCTCGTACTTGGATGTGCAGAGCTCACAGCACAGTCCCGAAAAAATATCACGGAGCTGCTGGATGTCCTCACCTTCCACTAAAACCCAGGCCGAGTTGAAAATCAGTCGGTGATGCCCAGTGTGATTCATAAACAGCGCTTCAGGCCAGAGTGAAGGAGGAGAGCAGATAGCACTAGTCGATGGCTAACGTTTAAAAGGCGGAATTCGGGGGGGCGGGGTGGGGGGAAATAATGTTTTAAATTAGCTGTAAGTTAGCAACGTCCAACTGAAAAAAGGGAAAACGCCTGCGGTCACAAGACTGACTACCTCCACATGGATCTTCTAGCCAGGCCCAGACATGAGGGAAAACATTATTATCTTCTGCTGTGCATGAGCTGCTGATTACCATGTTCCTTCAAAGCCTCCCAAACAAAGAGGAAAACATCTCCCACCACCAGGCTCCGCTAAGGTGACGTGGTTGCTGGGAGACTCACAGTTGCAGATACCTACTACAGCGAGGTAAAAAGACAAATCCATTCTGCGCGTGCGACCGGGGCTTGTGGCTCAGCCACTTCCAGCTTGCTGCTGGCAGCCTGGATATTACCTCTAAGATAAATGAATAAGAGTTTAGGTCTTATTGGATTACTGTTTATTGAACTTTATAAATTCCAATTAACAGACCCCTGAGCAATAAGAGACATGTAGTGTACTCTTCATTTTATAGTGCAATTATTACTGAGTTTATCCTCAGCTGAACAAGAGGTATTAACGGATAAAACATGGGAAAGAAGACATACTAATAGATAAAAGCAGATATTGGAGACAAGGAGATAAACAGATACAACTAGGAGAAAATGCACAAGGCAAGAAAGAGCACACGTGTTTGGCTGATTAGGTTATTTCATTGCTTATACTACTACACAGGAGGCCTACAGGAAATAGATGAGACTGTTACACAGATGAGTAAGTGTCCTAAATATGCAAGCAAGAGAAAAGAGGTAGGGAGGGGGAAGGGGAAAAAAAAAAAAAAAGAAGAGGTAAACAGCTGTCAAAATAGGACAGAATTTGGAATTTATTGTTTTCACAGTTGCTCTAGAGGCATGAACATGTTGAGAAAGATCTCCCTATTCAGCATTTTGCCAACGTACAGAGAAAGTTGTACTAGTGAAGCTTTGGTACTATTTAAAAGAAAGAAACATGCTCAGGGTGTTCAATCATCAACTAATTTATACCAACAAGATGCAATGCAATCCCTCCATCCCCACCCCAATATCGGACAGAAACCAAGCTGCTAACACAAGATCTGTGGAAACTCAGCTCCATTAAAAGCCATGATGAAAGGAAGGTGTTTTTAAAGCACTGCCGCTACAGTTCTTTCAGGCCATCCTTGCCCCCCTCCTCATTCCCACCTGACCTTTTTTTTTTATTTTTTATTTATTGAGCCTGTGCGTACTGTCTTTTTCAGAGATAAGAGGAGTATGTATGTGTATAAACTCCAGCAGTAACTAACTACATCGATCCAGTCCTCATTGCCAGAGTTTCCTGCTACTTTCATGTGCTAAATATAAGAGCTCCCCTACCTGTCTGCTGCAGGTATTATGAAGTGAAAAAAGGAGAGAGATTCAGGTTGTCTTCATTTCATACTTGAACCTTCACATTATGATTCTCTGCTGCTGGGAGTATTAGCATGGTAGTTTCCAGTTCCTTCTCCCCCGTCCCACCATGGTGTAAGAGCCCAGATGCCCTCTACAAATTTAGGTGTCCCTCAGAGAGCTCGCAGCTTACAAGGTAATATAAAAGGTGGGTGTTTTGCTTCCTAAAGACCCAAACACAGTTAACGTCAGTTACTTAATTCGCAACAGGGATCCAAACAAAAGATCATTTCTAATATTGCACAGCTTCTTCTTGGGCCATAGAAAAATTGACCCAGCGACACTAAAACAAGCTGAAGACATGGTTTCATCGGCAGGCTTAGCACTCTCCTCCCTGTGAACCGATGTCAGGGGAGATGAGGGTCAGGGAGATGGTCAGACATGCTGTGCAATCACTAGCAAGTTAAAATAATGTCAAGTGGCTATGCCTAGGCGTTGTGCATACTTGTGATGAAAGATAACCCTGTGCCACCACAGTAACAGTCTGAACACAAGGCTTGCAAAGAAAGGGCAGGACGGCAGAGCTGCACACAAAGAGGACCACCATTGTTAGGGTATGTAACTTCTACCCCATCTGTGACAGAGGCTGAAACTGGTCCTAGATCTGTTCACCCACAAATTATTTCTTCTCGTTATAGAAGAATTGCAAGGGAAAGCTTGCCATGATCTTGTTCAGTCTCCCTGCTAAAGAAAAATAGATTTAGTTGTCGCAGGCTGGTCCAAGTTTTGTCTTTTCCTAAGGATCCTGAATGTGAACTCTGTTGGAGCTGCTGATGTCAACTGCAGTAGGTAACGGACTGCAGTGAATGCCCCACATACTTGTAAGAGATCCGCACCTTGATCACCCTCTCCGAATACTATACTACCTAACAACTTCTGCCCATGCAAAGGAGGTGTAAAAAGGTTGCTTTGAATGAACGAGCCTTTTTTAACATGAGGAAGAAGATATGAAAAAAGACCAGGCCTATAACAGTTTTTTAAAGATTTCCTCCAAACATCAGGGTGATTCTTCCATAATACAGCAACAATCGAGTTTAAGAAACTTGATGGCCTCAGTCCTCTCTCTTGTTTTCCAGCTCCCATCCCTGCAGCTACCTCCAGCCATGTCAATCACAGGAGTTATAATTCTCAACTACTTTGCTGCACTCTCTTCACCTGTAGACACCTGGAAGCTGTAATGTCCATCTCCTTTAAAGCTATTAGGTAGCAAGCGGAAGCAAAATATTTCTCCAAGAGTATGTCTTGTTGGTAAAATACAATCTGCTTATGCAAACACTGACACAACACAGTGTCATCATCAAAGCTACAAACTCTCCTTCAGGTTAGAGGTTGCACAATGCCTCAACACTTACATGAAAGACAGCAAACAAGCCCCAGGTCAATGAGAGTTAATCTACTCCAGGAACTTAACATATCTAAGAAAGTATTGCAAACTAATAATGGCCAACCCCCTGCCTACCCCCCGTACCACCTCCTGAGCCCCCCGATCCTGCAATAGATCATACAGAATGGATTACATTAATTTTCTATAAACTATATCAACTTGAGTGACATGTCCTTAAGGGTTAGGTGATTGATATCCACAATGAAGTCTTATAATCTAAAATCATATTAATATTAATATTAAAGATTTTCTGTCCTTTATGTGCATCATTAAATTCCGAGTATAAGGTGAAATTGACAACATACATTTTGACAGCTTATCTATAATAAATATGCAAATCTCGATACCAGTGTGTCATCACAGACTTTGCTGCTCCTTGAAATATCAGAAAGATCCTTTCTTTATATGACATTTACAGTGAAAGATCAGATATAAAGCATTTTGTATGACTGAGATTTTCATTGGCTTAGTCTTCAAGCACAATGATAGAGACTTCATATTCCATATCATTCCCCTCCTCCTGTCTCCTCTTCATGACACCATGGTGGGGGGAAAAAAAAATTCAAGTGTTTTCACTCTATCTTTGCTCTTCTTGCAGCAAATTAATTTTAAAACAAACAGTCTCTGAAGGCGTCTTAGCAACGCCTTCCCTTAGGCTCACGTATATTACCAGAGGAGATGATTCAACACAGTAGGGTTGGATTTAACCCAGGAGAGGAATTAAATGAGTTAATAGGCAGGATGCCAGCTGTCCTTAACCCTGTGAGGGCACCTCGGACCTGTACAGCACCACCCCACTCAGATACACGGCATAGGGAATTTAGAAGCCCAGCCCTGATGGAAGCAGCATTTTGGAGCAGTACCCCGCCAGTTCCTGCCCAATGGTCACACAGCCCCAACCCTCGGATACCCACTCTGTCATATAACCCGGTACACAGCATCTCACGCTTCTGTATTCACAGAAGCTGACAAGTCTGGCAACATGATCTTTCTTCATTTCCACCCTGTTGCTTGCTTGGACCATGCACGTGCAGCATGAGGCAATGCCACTCCTGGGCTGCAGCACAATGCTTACAGTGAAGAGGTCCAACCCAACTGTCCTGTGCTGACTTTAATGCATCTTGCAGCCCTCAGCCCTTTTCTACCTCCAGTCTCCTTATCAGAGGCTGCCGCCAGACAACAGTGGCAGGAACAGTGTTTTCTTATGTGAAATTGCTGTGACTAGCACAACAAACATCTAATTTTGATTGGGAATTTGAAGCATAACTAATCTAAACAACTAATCACAATTTTTACACTACCTTGAGAGAGAACGTGTACATTTCCATGTGCACATACAACCGCTCTCATTATCTCCTTCTAAATTAGTCCTCGCATCTTCTTGTCAGTAGAAAAAGAATTGAAAGGAAATATAAAGAGATTTTCAATGACAACAATAATTCATAAGAAACCAACCCGAGGCTATGAAATTTATTGTTTCAAGGTCTGTTATAACTGTTTATTCAAGGCAGAGGCAGGGCACAAGCAGAACAGGAACAAAAAGATCAAACAACATTGCACCGTTTTTACTTCAGTTATCTTCTGGCCAAAGCCTGATGCTGGCCATGAAACGTGGGGTATAAACAGGGCGACATGAAAGGTGTGATAGGGGCTTCTCCATGGAGTCCATGTGTGTATATGGACAGTTGTGCTGCACAGGAGATAACAATGCAAGGCAGCTTACCCTACACTCATTGAAGGATTAAATACTGAGCCTTTACTACATAGCAAAAGCATGAACCCCAGCAGTTTGAACAGAATAATTTCCTTCAACCTCAGGGAAGACAGAAGATTCATAATTTGTTCAGGTGTTGAAACCTTCAGGGTATTTTATTACCAAAAAAAAGGAGTAGTGATTGGCCAGGGAAGACCAGCCCCATTTTCCATAGATTTTTTTCACTGCTGCCACGTCGCTATTGCCTTGCAATTACCACTACTTGCCTTTCGCTAGAGTCGCAGGAACCGGTATTTAAAAAACATCTAGGTTTACTCAACAGCATCTTCCCTCCCATGACAGGCCTGCATGGAGTTTTAGTGCTTCCGAAAGTCCACTTTCCAGTACAGCTAAGTTGTTTGGATCCTGTAAGGGAAATCCTGCTGCTGGAGAAGGGAATCTGTGTCAAATAAGGCATCTCCCCATTCATCCTGTCAGCAACCAGCCTCTGCTCGCAGCCATACCACACAAGAGCTGCGCACCACGAGATGTGGTTGAGGGCTGCCACCTTGCCCGCCATCTAGGAACCAAAGCAGAAACTTCCTAAGCTACGAGGTGCAACTCCAAAACCTGAGCTATAAAGAAAGGGAGCTCTGCAGGAAGGGCTGCAATCTCTGCAAACTACAGAGACACATATCAACAGGACACGTTGCCAATGCCGACCCCAAGGCAGGCTGTGCCTTCAGAGAAGGAGGGAGCAAATAAAAGAGGTTCTATTTTTTCATTTTTTTCTTCCCCTGCACCATTCTCACAATCAACGCTCAGCTCTTGTGTTGCATTCATCTCTGACTAATCCTCCCCTGCTTTATTTTTTATTTGTGTTGACTTGACATGCCTTAATCCCTGAGTCAGCTCCTATTTCTTGTTAAACCAAAGGTAAATTATACCAAGTCTACCCAGCAATGTTAAAGCCGGCAGGATTTATAATGCAAAGCACCTGCTAAAAATACCCAGGCGAGCATACCAACTGCAAGAGCTTTCCACAGTGCCAGAGACAAACATGTCACACCCAGAAGACGCAAAGCAAGACAGGGGTAAAGCGATGCAGCTTACGAGAGACCAGGGTCTCTATCCTGCACCCAGCGCCTAACGAAGGAGAAGACAGAAGCAGCAGAACCTCCCTCTTGGCCTCTGCCCGTGCAAGGATTTTTCACGTTCCTTTCCCCTGCCACCATGGTTGTGCCACCTCTCACGTGAGCATCACCCACGTCACTCGCTACACCACGCCTGCGTAGTCCCTCGGAGCAGGCGGTGTGCTTGCTTGCCGTCACGCACGTATTCCTCCTCACTTGCAGGGACTCCACACAGAGGCGTTTCATCTCACCCAGGGCACTGCTGTGCGTACTCCCTTCACCCCCAGCTCGCACACGCTCCACCAGTGCCACGCTCCCGTACTCTATTTTTGCCTCTCTCCCCATTTGTGTCACCGTCTCCATGTCCAACGCCCTGCCTGACTCTGCCTCTCGCACCGGTACAGGCTGATGCCTTCCCCCTGCATCCACGTCCCCGGCGCTGCGTGCAATTTGCGCTTCCTCTCCCTTCCTCCCGCCTGCTGACATCAGTCTCTCTTCCAAGCTTGCAAGAGCCCATGTGCCAGGCAGGAAGACGTTTTTTTTGATTCATCCACATTATCAGCAAAGTGCATCCAGATCTGAACAGCCCTGTCAGCTCTTGAGAAATGAAACAATAGCAAGTATCTGGTGAATTTCATGGTTATCAACACTCCTAATCAGGCAGATGAACTGGAAAAAAAAGCATTCATTACTTTGAACTAATGATTCCTTAACATCTTTGCTTTTCGAGACTTGACTCGCTTCAGTTTCCTATTTTTATTTTTAAATGAATTGAAAACCCAGCCCTTCTTGCCCAGGGATTTCTGCAATATCCCGGGAGCCTGAGATCTCGTTCCCTCCTCCCCCTCCTCCGGCTTCTGTTTGCGGAGCATCATTATCATTATGTAATGATGTTTCTGTCGAGCTGGCAGAGTTGCATAGTAAAGCGCATTAACCTGGTGATAACGGATCACTTACATTTTTTATCATGATCTATTGCCGAGTTCGCACACCGGGCCACTTCCAACAGCACCACGCACTCAATAAATTAGTGTGCTGGCCTAGAACCCATGATGGAATATTGTTTGGATTTCTGGTGGCTCTGCAACTTAATCGTATTTTTCCCCCATCTGTTTGCTTTGCTTTGACTCGGGGCTGTCAAGGGAGGGGGGTGTAGGGGTTGAGAGAACAAGAGATCCGTGTAAGATTTATCCCTCGGCACTAATTGCCTTGCCCACTCCTTCATTAGGACGTCTACCATCAACTCATTCCTAGTTGATTGCCTCCAACTCTGCCTGATAGAGGCGAGGTGCTGAGCCCTTCCTTACTGTTTGTAGGGAGACAAAGTTTTCCCACGGCTGCTAGAAGTTTCTGTAATCGGATCGGCTCAGGAGCCCTACATCTCCGAAGTTGTCTCAGTCAAATCTGGAGCAGGACTGGGCTCTCCAGAGTTTTGATATCCTACTGTATTGGTCTCATTTAAACCCACATGCCTCAGAAAAAAAATTAAAAAAAAAAAAAAAATCAAACTGCCAAAGCTTACCTCAAGCCAAGGGGGAACTCAGACTACTTATGTGACCAACAGAAAATCCCATCTGACTTCCAGATCCTCACCCAAAGTAGAAATGATAACGGTTTTTGAACTCAGTAGGTTTTTGTGAGGATGACAACACTGGAGAGTTATTCCAGGCTCAACAGCCAAGACAAGGTCCCTGCACAACAATGGCAGGACCAAGAGATGGATGCCTGCAGTCATCGCAGCTGACCTTTCAGGCCAAAGAAAGGAGATACATATTGCTATATCCTCTTTGCTCATAGTTTTTGCAGTGGACACCTCTACCACAGCTGATAGAGAGGGGTTTTTTTGTTTCCTTTTTCATGAAAGCCTTGTTTATTTTCCCCTGCACTTCAACAGTCAGGGGCAAAAATAAACCGTAGCGACGCTATTTACATAGGGCCCACAAAGCCAGATTATGGCATTAGGTATCTCTATGCGTAGTCCATTGAGAGCTGCCCCATTATTACTGCAAGCTAAGCAGGTCACTAGAGAGACCTAGAGGTCCCAAATCTGGAAACTTATGCCTGTAATCCTTATGCCACTGCTGACCACAAGTTTGTGTACTTAAAGTTAAAAAAAAACTTCATGAAGTGCTTGCAGGATCAGAGTCCTATTTCCCTGGATGGTAGTTCTGCTGCTGGTAAATAAGTGCCAGGAAATAGAGCAGAGACATGCTGGTTTGTGCATCCCCAGGCACACGGAAGACAGAAGCAAACTCTAATATTTACCAACCTGAAAAAACTGTAAAAACCTGGAGTTTCCAGCTTCTCTGACAGTACTAGCAGCAGAAGAGTGAAATAAATTAAATAATCATGCCATAAATACTAATTAATTGCCATTAAAAAGTACTCAAATCGTTTAAAAGAAAAATGCAGCCATTAATCAGAATAGCTCAGGTACCTAAATAAATATTTACTATATGCGTGCATATTTAATCTACCTACCCATCAAAGCCTAATGCTCTGTTCCTTGCCAGTGAGGCTTATTAACATCCTAGAGGGATAAAACCGTGCCCTAAAACTGTGCAGGAACGGGGCATAGGGATTTAAGAGTAAAACAGTTGCATAGGTAAAAGCATAAGCCTGGAAACGTGGCCCTATATATAGACTTACACGCAGGAATAGCCTCAGTACTTGCGTTTAAACTAACAGCTCTAGGCCCTAATACACAAACTCATTGTCCCGAGCAAGCCCTTCTTAATGGATAGATCCCATCCTGAAGAGCTCCTAAGCCCACACATCAAAGTCTTCTCAAGATCAGGATTTAACATATTGTATTAATGAGAATTACTTTCAAGCGACTGTGCAAGAACAGGTCTATCTATAGCTTTCAGAAAACAAAAAAAATCTCCATGTTTGAAGTCTGCTCAGAGATGATTTGTTAGGGAGGTGGGTTGGAACAATTTTCAGGAGAAAAAAGTTCAGCTAGGAAAGAAAAACAGAATTTCTAAGCTTTAAAGACGGGGGAAAAAAACACAACTAGCTTTGTTTGAGAACACACAATCCAACTCAAAGCTCGCAAACAAGAATTAGGGATACTCACCATCTGGAACAGAAAGATTTAGCAGTCTACTGCAAAATGGACCCTTTAGAGCCTTTGAGATGCTTCTGCCCCTCATTGTAAAGGGTCATCCCCCCAAAAAGTGCTCTCATTGAAGGGAAACTTTAACAAGATACAGCTTGGTGGAAAGAAATGATAAAAAGAGAGGACATTGGGGGCTTGTTTAGATGCTATTATGTGATGCTTCTGGGGTTGTCCTGAACTTGTGTGCGCCTGCTTTTTGAGCAAATTGCTTTTCCAAGTATCTTAAGGGAAAATTAAATATAAACAATTAATAAGTATTGGAAAGATTATTTTTAAGTGTTCTCAGTGGGCATTTGCTATGATTACTGTTATTTCTAATAAAATAAAGGAAGGAGGAGGTTTTGAGTTGTTTTTTTTCCCTAAATGGTCTTCGCTAATTTTTGTTTTTTTACTTCAATCAAATACAAATAGATACTTCAGTAGTGACAAAGCTAAAAAAGACTTAAAGAACAAGCAAGTCTGTTATAAGCTTATAAGTGGGGCTTACTGTAATAGCTTGTTTGGTACAGTTTGTAAAACTGTTGCTAACTCCTTACACAGATAGAGTTAAAGGATTGTAAGCAGGTAGGGGCTACTCTTCTAAACACCACTGCCAGTAAAATAGCAAATATTTTCTCCACTTGCTAACTTTTCTGATATCTTATTTGTTTCAGTTGAAAGTTAATTTCAAAGCTTACACATTCTTTATCATTTAGAAAAATTACTACCGGATAGCTCTAACTTTCCAAGGGAAGCTCCTATTCTTCCTGAAAGAAAGAAGTTAGAACACTACATTCTAGGGAGCATGTTTAAGATATAAACTTACATTCATAAACAAAGAAACAGAAAGTACTCAATTTTTAGTGATTAAGAGCTAAACCCAAAACCAGAGTCAGGTACATAACTCCAAAGGGATTTCAGTAACAGATTTACCATCTATGTAACTTTATAGATGCAACTCTACATCACTCCCATTGCACACAGATCAATCATTCATTTAGAAAAGTCCAGGGTGGAAAAGGAAACAAAAAAACCATCCAACCACCCACAAAACACCTTATAACTAACCCCTCAGCTGTAGGGCATCTGTATAGCTTTATTGACTTTGGTAAAGTAATGCTAATTTACACCAGCTGGGAACCTGCATGAGAAATGCAGTGAGTGGGAACCAGGCCTGATCTTGCCAAGAGCTCCTGCCCCCAGGTGGAACCACTTCAGCCTGGAGAGCATTCGGGGACAGGAACAGAGATTTGCAAAGGAGCCTGGCAAGGTCCACCTTAATTTCTCAGTAAAACAGGTGCATCCCCTCTCCTAACTAGGTGCGAGAAACCCCTTGTGTCTTAAGCCTGTACTGCTGCCCCTTCTTTAGGTAATCCTGATAAGAAGAGCAATTTTCGTGAAATAACTTGGTGTTTTTTAGGGGAAACAGCAGAAAGTGCTTGGGTAGCAAAGACAGCAATTGTCTGTCTGATACCTTCCCAGAAGTGAGATGAGGTTACCGGGAGATTAAAAAAAGAAAAAAAAAAAAAAAAAAAGGCTTGGCGGAGATATCTGATGAGAGATGCCAACTGTTAAGGAGCATGGACATGAAACATCTGTTGACAGCATGTGGACAATGTCTTCTAAACCTGATGTTTATTCTGCGACTGCATAAAACTGATATTCCCTGTTCTTGGGTTGCTGCGGTGGCAGTGGAGGGCACCAGCGCTGTTTTGGCACAGGGGGAAGGAAGACAACTCTCTTGTCGCTCACCTTTCAGTAGTGTTGAAGAATCTCCTGCTTTTCATTGATGACATGGTGGTTTTGTTGCTTTGTTTTCCAGACAGCATATGTACTACTCTACCCTGCCTTCTGGCTCTGAGCTGTGGCTGTACAGCCAAACAGGGGAGCAGAACATGGCAGTGGCTCCGTGTGGTTCAGATGCAGTCTTGGACTTGCACGTGCAAAGATGGAGCAGATGTGATATGTCACTATAACTGCGTGGGGTCTCTTGCATGAGCAGTCCAGCGTGTGCGTCTGTCTCAAATCTAAGTCAACCTTCCAGCTGTGATGCTTTCCAGAGATGTTTACAGGAGGGGGATAAACTAACCTTGGTGACTATGGCATCCCCTTGAGGAGAAAAGTCCGCCTAGGCTGGTTCAGCAGGAGGACCTTAATGGGAGCAGTTTAGATTTACTGTAAAACTCTGTGAGTTTTAAGATGATGGGTGTGTTTTTTGCCGATTCCTTCTTAGGATTTATTGTCTTTCTTTTTTGCTTTAAGTGTAAGGCAAGTTCAAATCAATGTTTTAGAAAATAGCACCTTCATTCTCTGTCCTTGACCCCAGCCTGTTTTTCTCTGCAAAGCAATGTTTTTTTCTGTCAACTGTTAGAGAAACTACAAGCTTTGTGTTTCCGTGACCTAGCCTGGATTTTAGTGCCAAGGAGATTTTAACAGAAAATCCTCAAAAACCCGAATGCCCTAAATGTTTCAGGTGGACATTTTTCTCATGTATGTATGTGGAGAGAGTGGTTTTGGTTGGGGATCTCGGGCATAGAGGAGGGCAGGCAGCTGACCTGGGTGTGCTAAGCATAGCTAGGGAACACTGGTTCTGGAGATGGCTCTCTGGACTGATACAGGTGAGTGAGTACCCCACTAGGTATGTGGCAGTGATTTGATATGATATCTACTACTGTTCCTAAAGCAAACGGTGTGCACCAAAAAGAATCAAGATGGTGCTTTGGATGCTGCATTACCAGGGGATAAAGATGTTTTGCTGCTTCTTGTATCTCAATTCTGGACCAGGAGAGTTTGAGAGAATGATGCTCTGGTAAGGGTGTTTATGTTACTCAGAGGAGACCTCAGATCTGGGTCTTGTTCCAAAATATGGATTTGTTAGAGAAGGTGTATTTATGTTGAGGGAATAGGTGCTTTTGGGGTTGACTAGAAACTGAGGAGGGCATTTGAGGTTGGGGCATAAGCACCACAAATTATGGTCTAGACATTTTTATTTATTTATTTATTTGTGGCTGTAGCTCCAGCTTTTTCCTATATCTCAATTCATCTTAAGTAACTGATAACAGAAGCAGTTTTTACTTTCTAGGGGAAAGATGAGAATATAGGTTGTGAGGTGCTCTTGCATGATGATGATGGAAAGTGTGTAAGCATATAAATCTCTTGCTGACCTCACTGATGGCACGGTGCAGCACAAGGAACATTGGGCTGGCGGACAAAAACTTAAGTTCATTTTTTCCCTTGGCTGCTGAGTTGCTGCATGGCCTTGAGTATATGACTTCCTCTCTTCTGCTTCTTTTGGCTTGCATTTTTGTTAAAGCGTGAACAGCACCTTGCACTGTGGGGCACTGATTGCAGCTGAGCTTTCTAAACACAACCATATCGCATAAGGCAAACTTATGAATTATTTCTATTGGCTGTCTGATAGAAAACAAATTTATTCTTACTCTTGTAGTAGAATGTCATTACTATTGCAAGGAAATGGAGTTTCTCCCAGCTGTGCAGAGCTGGTGACAGAACTAGGGAGCTTTGGACTTCCCGTGAATTTGCTAATGCATGAATCGTCACTGACTGGCAAGTAGAATTTTCCTTCATGCTTGTTTGTGGGTAAAATTCATTCCTGTCTGTTTAGGCTTATATAGGCATTTAAGCTGAGGCTGACATAGAGGGCTTAAGGATTGCATAGGCGTGCAATTGCTCTCTACAGAGGAGTTCAAGCTTTTCATCTTCTGTCTGATCTTAGCTTTCCTTTAAGATGGTGTATGTGTTGGTGATGTTGGAAGTCTCTTCAAATCATCTGGAGTTTGGAGCTAGAATCAGAGTTGGTGTGAAGAGTTAAACAACAACTGTGCTAGTGCAAAACTAAAAAAGATTTCTGGTCTGCTCACAGGAAATTCAGGATACTGTGTATCTTTGCAGACTACCAGAAACTGTTCTGTGGAGAGGGATCAAGACAGCTTGAGTGGGGCAACTTGCCTGCCAGCTGGTATTACTCACTTACCTTCTCTCCATGGAAAGAGAGTGGGTTTTTAGCTTAGTATTCGGAAGACAAGGCCTATGTGATGGTGATGTCCCTGCCTCTGACTTTCCACTTCTCCACTCCAACGATTTCTGAACCTATTATCCAACCTCAGATAACTTGACTAGGTCAAAAATCTGGAAGAAACTTTATGAATTTTATGAAGAAATTTTCTGAAAATAAGTGTCTGGGTAGAGAAGAGACATTTAAATTAAAGATGGCCTAGAGAGAGACCACAGGGATGGCTCAACCATATTAGCTGAAAGAACTCAAGTTCTATTGGTCAAAAAACCTTTCAGGCTTCCCAGTATATTTAGCTGTCTCAGATGGTACCTGTTGAAGGAATGCTCTTAGTGAGGCATTTCATACCCAGAGCACTGAGGAATAAGAAAGGAAGCAGTTTGGTACTCTTGGGTGACTCCAGTGACAAGTCACTGCAGCCAGCCCTGCTTTCTACGAGGCCCCTGGTTGTCCATACCACATAAGTAAGCATGAACCCTGTGTAGGTCAGACCAGCCATGGACAGGGATTCTCTACATTATGGTCTGCAAAGTGCTCTTATAGGGCTTCAACTCATTCTGTTTCAAGTACCTCCTAACACAGCAAGAGTCTTTGTCTCATTCTTAACTTAGGCATTTCTGGGAATGGCTGGGCTGGTGGCCAGATGAGGTTGTATGTGAGCTTGGAGAGACCAGCATGGATTTCACCTACGGAAACAAAAAAACACCCTATGGCCTACGTTCTCCTCCTGAGTGTATGAATGTTTCACTATTATCCCCTGCCTAGCACAAGCCTTGCTTTTATTTCCTTCACTCTCTCATGGCTGTTGTTTTAAATTCTTCCTCTGACTCCAAAGTACCGCACGAAGCTCCAATGTCCATGGCAGGGCAGTTCATCCTGATGGACTCTCTAAAAAAGCAAAGGCAGCAGCTGGAGCAGTGTACCTCTGCTCTCAGGTTCCTAAAATCGTTGTATCTAACTAGGTCCAAGCTCATGAAGTTCCTTGGGCACTTGATGATTCAACACCTTGCATACCCTGCTAGAAAACAAGCACTGAACTCGTTTAGAAAATGTATAGGAGCTGGAATGTGCCTTCGTCATCAGGGATGCATCTGCATGAAAATGGGCAAAAAAGGCCTTGCAGCAATTATGCCAGTGGGTACCTTTTAAGCTGATTTCTTAAGGAAATGTGTTTTTTTCAAGGACCTATGCTGTCTGCCTACCTAGGGGTGGCTCTGTCTGTCAGTCTGTCCTTCCTGTGTAACCCTGAAACTCACTGGGCAAATTCAGCACAATATGATAGAGAGGAGAGGTCTCGGAGACTATTATAAAATTCATTAACAGGATGACTGATAGTGAAATCACTGAAGAAAAGGCTACTAAGCTCACCCTTTAGTAGACATTAGGGAATCTGCATGGAGAGCGAGACATCAAAAGTGAAGCATCACCAGTTTTCTCTGCTCTCCGAACAACTTGTTTTTAGCTCTGCTGGACCTGAGTGAGACAGGGGAAGGACAGATTTAATTCCCCCGCCCTGGCAAGGGAATATGCTTAGCCCCTGACATCATTATAGACGAATCCCTCCAGGGATATTAAAGATGGAGAGCATAGTTCAATCTTGGTGGCGTCATGTCCAGAGGGCCAGTGGGAGAAATCCTCCTTGCCTAGTTAGGCTTAAAGGGAAACTTAACACGAGGAGGATGACTAAAGTGCATTTAGAGCGAGTGATTTATGTAAAACTATAACCTTTATAAAATAGGATTAAGTGCCAATGTGCTTACATTTGGATGGGGAACGCTTGTTATTTGCCCTGCAAGAGTTATGGCCAATAGGTCTCTGCAAATGGAGACTGAGGAAGAGACAGAGAGTCTCAGCCGCTTTTCCTCTTTCCCTGTGCTCCTACCTCCCTCCTTCTTTCATTAAAGCTGCACATCATACGAAGTGGCACCAGCCTCAGAGAGTCTCTGACAAAACCATTGCATGGAGCCTCAGGACAGAACTTGCTGCAGTTCATGTTCTCTCCCTCTGCCCTTCCTCTCGCTGCCTTTTGCTTTCCGAGTGTACATCCAATAAGTCAGATGAAACTTAATCTTGTTTGCTCTGCCTCTAATTCTCTCTTCCTTTCTCTATTCTCCTTTTCTCTTGCTACGCTGCTTCCTTGTCCCTCCTCTGCCCTCCAGCTTCAAGTTGTGTTTTATGTTGCTCTAGAACAACAGCAGTTTTCGGGCTTACCTTTATTCTTTCCTGTTTCTGGCCTTCTCCCTTAGTTGCGGATCAATAAGTGCAAACAGTGGGCAAGGGAACGTCAGTGGAATAAAAATGAATTGATACAGCTCAGTCCCTATTTTATGTCTCTTAAATTGTTGAATGGGCTGATTTTACAGCAGAGGTGTGCTTGGAGCGGAGGGAGCAATTCTGCTTTTTTGCAGATATTGGGTGCTCCTGCTCAGAGACCCAAACGCTGTCTTGAAGACGACTCCCTTGCCCAGGAGGTGCAGGCTGTTGCGTGAAACGATGCACTGGTCTGTGATGGTTAGTAGGGAGCTAGTATCACAAGGCTCCATTTGCCACCACCTCTCTGTTCATTTAGCGCAGTCCTGGGTACTTTGGGATCTGCTTTGGGGTTTTTCTCAGGTTCTAGGTATCTGTAAAAATCCACCAGTGAGAGATCTGCTCCTGCAGCATGAACTCAGCTCTCTAAGAAGATGAATTATCATTGCCTTGCATTTTTTTATTGTTTCTTGTTTTGGTTTGGGTTGGGGTTGGTGTTTTTTCCAAAAATATCATTTAATTAGCAGACAAGGTGTGCTATAATTACTGAGCTGGGAACTCAGGCTTGTATCTTCATTTCTGTGCAAAAACTTTCTCCTTTTTAACACCTTCCTCTGTGGAAAATGGGAAGCATGACCCACCTGAAATGATGGAAGTGGGGAGCTCAAACCTCTTAAAAAATAACCACTGTCCAACGAAACCTAACTCTAGCATTTTCTTGGTTTTAGGAAAATCTTTCCCTCACATGCTGGTGGGAGAACAGAATTATTGGTAGACTTTGCTTTTCACATCTGCTGCTGCTATCTCAGAAGGAAATTGTGAGTATAAATCAGTTGGGGGCTCTGATCCAGCTATTCTCTTCTCTTTTTGAGCGCAGATTGCTATGTTTTCCTCCCTACGAAATAAGAATTAGACTCATGGAAATGCAAGGCCTGTAAAGCTGATTCTTATCACGCTCCAGTTTTCTGCTGGTATTATTGCAATGACTTCCGCGTTCTTTGCTCCTGGTATATATCGGGATTTATGAAGATAAGGGTTGGTGCAATAAGTTTCCTCAATATTAGCGAGAATAATTAATTTCTAGTCTGAGCCCTAACATGACATGTGCCAGTTATTGATGGATGAACAGTAAAAGGGGCAAAGCCTTCACTCAGTTTGAATTCTTGCTCCTCCGGACCTTTTCAATATACTCTCAACTTTAGCCAGGAGCATTTCTGCAATAAGCCCTTTCTCAAATTTTTCATCTTGATTCCGTATGATCTCTCTCTCAAATGGTTACCTGCAACTGTCAGGATTAGGAGTGTTGATCTGCTCTCTAGACAAAACATGAAGACACTTTCATGACCTGGCTTTCTCAGGTTTCCAGCTCTCCTGCTCTTGGCTAAGCTGGCCATACTCTAACTTTTCTTCCAGTGACTCTGCTTTAGTGTTGGAGCTCGGAGCACCACATTGAGCAGGGAGCCAGGAGAGCACAGAGGCAACTGAACTCCCCCCTCCCAACACCCAAGACATCCCAAATCAGTTTGATTACAGTTTTGCTTGAAAGCTGCTGGGTCCCTTTGAGCCTAAATGGTTGTCATGTTTTACAGATGGATTATTCCAAATCCTTAGGGAGGGGAAAAAAATTAACAAGGAGGATAAAGCAGAAAACCACTGTTGCGACAATCACACCAGCTTCAGCTACCCGGTGGCTGCTGTTGTGTAATACAATCCCCATATACGGTGCATTACCAACTTCCAATATGCGGTAATATTTACATTAGCATTAGGACACCATAAAGCCTTTACTTATCCACATAGTTAAAATTGTTATCTGTATATGAACCCCAGAGATGATATATCTAGTTGTCAGCAATGACCTGATGATAATAGCAGTACAATTTAGTTACAATATACAATATCATTAATCATCCAAATGTAGCATAAACAGAATGGACCATTTGCTAAGGTCTTGCCGGGGGTGGGAGGAAGGTCCCTCACTTATAACAGCTGTATACGCCAGAGGCTTCCCTAAGGAAAGGGGCTGGCAGGATGGGGGGGAGATTTTCCATCGAAATCAGAATCACCTTCAAGGGTGGTACATGCCTCTATTTATTAGCATTATGCTACATATGCTAATGGCAGACTGTACACTATTTCTGAGCATTAACATCTGCTCAAAGCAACAGACTTTCACTTACAGAAACTGATTTAAACTCAGTGAAGCAGATAAACACAGAAATCTAAGCAGGTGGCTGCGACTGAAGGAAGAATTCTCAATTCCTGCACTCAACCGATGAACTTCACTAAAACCATAATTAATATTCAGATAACTATATTCCGACACATAGAATAAACAAGATCATTTAAAGGATGCAAATGTCTACCTGGGACGAGGGGAGGCAGGGGCTTGGGTCTGGAATACAGAGTGGTTTGAACAGAAATCCAAAGCAGTCCTTAATTTTGTACTGCTGCCTTTGATGTTGGCCCGGGCCAGAAAACACAAATAGCAAGAAGATGTTATTGCATCGTTCACAGGCACAAAGTGGGAATTAAACTTTCAAACAAGCAGTTTGTGGAAGGTAATGACAGAAATGAATCTTTCCTTTTAGGATGTTGGATGGTGTAAATATCTTTTTACAGAAGTGCTGGTGAATTTGGTCACTATTTTTAATACCCCAGCCTTTCATTTGGGAAATGTTGTACAGTCATGATAAAAATATGAACAAAAGAAATCTTTTTCCTTTCTCTCCAGTCATGCTTACTCAAGTTTTGTTTTGAGCATTGATAGCTGTTTCCAAGTGAAAGACTTACCAGTGTTTCATCCACAGGATAATGTTGCAAAAGCAAAAATGCTCCCTGTTTCTCTCAAACCTCAGACTCATCTGAAAGGTTGGACGGATTTTAAATCTGATCTAGCTGAACCTGAAGCTTAGAGTGAAACGTTAAACGGGGGTGAATTTTACATGGATTCAGCTTTTATTGCAGGCATTTGATCTGGTTCCAGACGTCCCTTTTCTCCAAAGAATTATGTGATAGTTCTTTTTCTTATACTAGGGGTATATATCCTTATGACCAGTCCTAAAAGACATATCCGAAACTTGTATGCTCCAGCTAGGTCTCTGGACTGATATTTCCTTTTGGGTGCTTCCAAAAGACTCTGCTCAAGGTTTTATTGTGCCCTCTGCATTACTTTTCTCCTCTGTATTCACCAGATGCACGGACTTAGGTAGAAGATGCAGTGCAGATACAGTACTTTTTTCCAGAATTGTGGATCAAATTTCCACAATGATGAAATCGCCCATTATATTTTATTACGTGAAGACATGAACCATGTCAGGCTTTGGAAATCCCTTGGCTTGAAAAGGGTGAGAGGCTGGGAGAATGTTTGAGGGAGGTATTGTAGATACTTGCTTTGGTCTTACTGTTCTCTGGGCATCTGTTTATGGCCACTGCTGGGTGCAGAGTGGCCTTGTGTACTCCATACCTCTGAATTAGTATGGCTGTACTTATATTCTTAAGAAAGCAACATTTTTCTTTCCTTTTCCTTTCTTTTTCTCTTTTCATCTTTAGTGTTTAAAAGCTTTTCTAAGCAACCCTCAAAGACGTAAGCTTTGTTTATAAAGCTGGTAACTGTGTTGACTCCAAGAGAAGGTGAATGGGAATAAATAGCAAGTAAAGCAAAATTTAAAGGATAATTTTGAGACCTGAACCTCAAAATACCTAAACGCATCATGTACATACTCAAAGAACCAATTTGCCATCCTTTTTTTGGTATTGCTATCTCTTCCAGTTTCTACAAGCCTGGTGTGCTTTGCTGTGCTTCCTCACAACCAGCTCCAAAATGTGTGAGAATGTATGAGAATCTCAACTTTTTTTTTTTTTTTTAGGTACACTTTCCAGCCTGTGTGTCAACTGATAAAATCTGAATCTTAAAGATTGCAATATTGCAACAATTAGAAATCTCAAAAGGTACTGTTTTGAGATAAAATGTTTGAATGTCTTTTGTCACAAGATTTTTTAATCCAACATTATTATTTGGAGAGACTCTTCCATTTTTATGAATGCAACAGAGCTGGGAATAAAGCTCTGTTAACCTTTAAACTCCAATTTCTTGTTTTCCTTGAAATCAAAAGTAGCAACTTCATGGCCTTTCAAAATCTAATAGCAACTCCCTCTTCTGTGTACACTGGGAAACACAAGGAATAACTATGGTACCCTGATCTTTTGGGAAGAGTCCTAGGATATTGGATACCTAAGATAACCTATATATATGAAGATTTGAGGTTTCATCCTGCTGATCCACCCTCCTGCATTTTCACTCCCCAAGTACAGGTGCCCCTGTTGTCCCTCTATGGATTCTGGATATTGGAGTCCGCTAGGTATTTTTTGTGCTACAAATTATCAGAAACGCGGGGGCAAATTCTGCTACGCCCATGCCATCCATTTGACTTGAGTGAGGCTGCACCCCATTAAGTACTTCATCATATGCTCAACAAAGCCAATAATAAAGCTCCTACCAGCTTCAACTGTGCAGGATCAGGGCCGAACTGGGGGCAGAATGTATGATGTTATTATAATTTTAAAATTATTAGCTTCCATATGTTCCCAAATTTGTAGGTATTTAAAATGACTGTTAGAGGCATGCATGACTTTTTGAAATTCTGTTTGAAAGGATTTGTTACTTCAGAATATTAACAATCTGGAGGATTTTTCAGATGAAATTATTAGGCTGTTGTAGCTTTTTCTTTTTGTTTTTTTTTTTTTTTTTT
>VFFE01008974.1:944019-963285 GCA_008921705.1 Burhinus oedicnemus
CGGTTTTGGTTTTTTTTTTTTGTTTTTTTTTTTTTTCCCCCTTTGTGCTTAATTGTATGCACGCGAATGGTTTCATTGACTGCTTTGGAGGGGTGCGAAAAGATCTGCCTGAAAAAGTGTTCTGTATAAAATCACAAGGGGGAAATGAAAAGAATGCCTACCAATCTGTTAAAAAAAATAAAATCGCCCAAGTGTGTGGTATCAATTTCCAGGGAAGAAAAAAAGGGTGTTTTCAAGAGCCCCTAATGCAGTCCTAAGTAAGTCTTTGCTGCCAGTTTAAAAGAAGAATTTGTCTGAGGAAAAACAAAGCAAAAGCAGCCAGCAGAGAAGGAGCATGCCTGCAAAACCAAACTTTCTTTAAAAAGCGTACTCGCAGCCGTTGCCAGACCACACTGCAAAATGCGATGCAGTTACAGCCATCTTTTCCCCCTTGAATTCCTCTGCCTTTTTCTGCGTGTGTATTAAATGCCTGGCTGTTATCCACTCAGCGCAGTAGGGTCACTAAAGATCGGATGATATTCTTTTAGCCAGCCATGACTGAGCGAAATACAGCATCTATGTTTGGAGACGGGGCCCCGGTTCTGCACCGTGTTATTTATCCAACCATCGGGAGCCGCAGACTCCCGTTGCCTCGAATGGGAACAACCATGGGGTTAAAGTGGAAGGTGTGCAGACGTTTTCGGGATGGGAGGCTGCTGGCATAGAGGGCAGGAAAACGTGTGTGATGGGTGGATTGACTCTGCAGATAAGCCATCCTACTGCCTGGAATACGTGGGTCACTCTGTACCCCAGGGTACCCCTTTAGGTACTGGGAATGTTGCCGCTTTCCTCCTGCCTGCAAGTGAAGGAGAGGTATAAGGTTTGCAAAGCAGTCAGAAATCTCTGTTTGAGCGGTAGGACAGCTGTACGAAGATGTATAGTTATTATAGACATATATATAGCAAATAAACCCGACTGGAATCAGGACATCAAAAGACTGATGCTCTCTCCCAAGTATTCATCCTTTAAGTACTGTGTCTTTCTTTCTTTCTTGTTTTGTTGACTGCCTATTAGTGTGCTAATCTCTTGGGGGAGATTACTGAACAAATAGCTGTTGGACAAAAATAATGACAGGGAAGGAAAGCATGAAAAAAATGTAAGAAATGGAGGAGGGGCCAGCGATGGTAGAAGCAGAGGCATGTGAAATCACTCACAGGTTTAAGAGTGAAGGAGGGCAAAGAGCCTAATTTCCCTATAGGTCAAAGGGAAGGGGAAAACAGCTCAGCAGAGAAGGGACTCAGCACCCTTGCAGGATCCATCCCTGCCTTCCCCAAAAGGTACAAAACCACATCCTATGTGGGAGTGGTAGCAGGCCTTGCCCAATTCCCCTCTTTGCTGTTCCTGCAGGGGCAATGGCTGCTGTCCCCGTGAACGCTTCAGACTAACACAATGACTTCCTGAGCTAAACAGCCTGAGCGGGAGCTGGGAGCCACGACAGACGCAGGTGCTCCATGGATCTGGCATGGACAGGACACCTGCAGCATACCCCAAGCCATGGGTGATGCTGGCCACCCATGGGCACCTCCACCAGCTCCGAGCTCGGCATCCGCAGCCCCCGCTGCTGCCCGGCCCTGGCCCCACTGGAGGCACAGCTCAATGCGAGGCAGGGCCTTAACTGATTTTCCAGCTAACTCGCTCAGAAAACAAATCTATTGTCCACGTTATGTGTCGCACAAATATTGTCTCTTCCCGGGAGGAGCTATTTATCTATATTTGCCTAAGATTGCTTCTGAACTGGACATTGAACCCATTTCCATGCGATGATTAACACTGGTGGCAGAGCAAACAAAGGGAAATAGCTTGGAGTGAGCTGGTTTAAAAAAAAAAAAAGAAGAAGAAGAAAAAAATCCCTGTGGTCTGATAACGCTACAGTCAAGGGAAGGCATTCTGTAATCTGGGAACAGTCCTATATATAGCAATATGCCTGAGTGCCTCTGGGGAGCTGAAGCACTTATAAATCTCACGTATTAGATGGAGGCAGAGTACAGCACTCTCTGTGTTCATATGGAGGTGGCTGTTTCTAGTGGTTCTTGTGCATCTCCGAGTAATATCCTCGTACTCCAGGCTGCCACTTCAAGAGAAGAAGAAATCCTTTTTGCTTTTGTTCTGGCCTCGTTGGCTCTTTCCTAATTTCTTTTCTATTTTGTCTACTTTTTGCTTAGTTTGGAGAGACTGGGAGCAGACCGTTAGCTTGATGACTAGACTTGCAGGATTTTTTTGTCAGCTGATATTTGTAGAGGAAAAATAGCTTAGCAGGAAGGAAAGCTGTTCACAGATTTAGAGGAAATTTGGCAAGTTGTTTCAAGCAGGACATAAAAAGGATAAAGTCAAAACATTTTCTTTGATTATCTAAAAAAAAAGAAAAACCCACAAAAGTTTATCTGTGGGAAGAATTTATTTTCTTAAATAGCCAGGACATGGTATAGCTGCAAGATGCCCCAACATGAAAGTGCCCAAAACCAAAGTACCTTGAGATTTATTTTTTTATACTTAGAAAATAAAACAATTTAATTTTTGAGCTTAACTTAAATTTTTTTTTTTTCCTTCTCCCACTGGTAAAAAATATCCCAAACCTCCCAAGCCAGACTTCATTAACTGTTTGCAGGTCTGTAGTTCTGATTTCTCCCTGGAGCTGCAGTCCCTGGCTTTCACTGCCACTTTTGTCACTGCTGTGCCCTGTGTCCTTGGTCAAGTCATCAAATCTGTCACTAAAGATTTCTTTCTCCACACGTGCATGTGCAGCACCTTGCACAGAGGGGACTGGTTTTGGTAGCGACCTGAAGGTGTCACTACTACACAATGAATACTGGTACCCTCCACGTCCTGTTCTTCAGCAGCAGGATGGCTGCACTGCAGTTACAATGAACATGCAGAAAATTGCAATAGGTATCACAAAGTACAGTTTTAGCACTTAAAAGACACCAATATATTGACTCATTTGTGTCGATATTTATTCCTTAGCAGCTGCAGTACATTGGCATATAAGCCCCTATCTAACTTCCATTAAAATCAGTGACAAACTCCCATTGACTTAAATAGTGCAGGATAGAGCCCTAAATCTTTAATGTAGTTGTGTGAATGTCTCTTTTTTTTCTAGATAATGTAACCACTACAATGTAAAAGTACATCTATTATGGGCACTTTGCTCAAATATCTGTAAATGTTACAGTAATCACCCTTTCATATTATATGCTGTGTATCAACAAGTTATTTCTACTTAGCGAGAAAGAAAAAAAAAAAGTTCTTAAAAAGTTTTTTTCCAAAAATGCAAATGTACCTCTGTATAGAAATTCCCAGCTAAGACTATCTATAAATATTAATTCTTCATAACATATACCAAGGCTGTCTCACACTAGGAATTTCACTCCGAAAGATTCAATCCTTACGCACTCACTGCATGCGAATATTCCCCGGTGCCTAAACATCCCCTCGTTAACAGCACCAATTGGGTTAAAATAAGGCTGGCACTTCTACCGAACGCTGTCACTGGGGATGTCAGATCCTTTTCAACCTCACTGCAGCCTGATCCTGCAGTTAGGATCAGGTTATGGATGGTTTTAGTCGCCGTAATCAGCAGCTGCTCCTGAAGTGCCTTCCCTGCTGCCACCCCACAGCATTATTTCCACCCGGCGGCAGTGAGGAGGTCTTTTGGGCTGCCGCAGCTTCCAGGCTTGGTGGGGAAAGGATGTCACACTGGTGCCTAAATGTCCCTTCTGGCTATCCTCACAGGACCAAATCCTCAGTGGGTGAAATATCAAGAGCTTCACCCTTCTATCTGCTGAGAGTTTAGTCATCTGGAAGCCAAAAAATGGAGGAAAATGCTCTCCCCAGACGTATTTGCAATCTTTCTTACACACTGCCAGTTTCCCCTTCTTCCCTGCCCCATCCTGTTGGTGAACACCTGCCACACCTGATTCCTTAAGAGCAAGGGTGAAGGGCTGTGTCCACCATGTGAAGATGCACAGGTAAAGCAGACCCTCCCAGGCCACGTGTCTCCCCAGCGCTCCTGTCAGAGTGGCCAAGATCGAAGGACATCCCTCCCTCATGCCCTTTCTCAGGTTGGGGTAAAGAAGAGCTGGAAGGACAAGAAGGGAACCTGCTGGGGGACATCCCAGGGTGGCTGTCATGTTTGCTGGGTTAATTAGCCAAGACCAAAAGCCACCCCCCTGGCTGCCACTGAGCTCCTCCCTCCTCACCCCTGGCTCTTGCCCGGGCACCTGGAGCAGTTGGACCACTGAGATGGCTGCCAGCCATGTTGCCGAATAACGTCTCAACATCGCCTCACACTTCCCCTGTCTGCCAGTATCCATCGGGTGTCTCTCATCCCCTGCTCAGCAACCCAGCGCCTTGAGGCAGGAGGTGACTTTTTGTCCCCCATCTGTGCAGCACCCACCACAGAGGGGCTCCTGGCCCCATCGGAGGTGACACGAGGGACAGCTCTAGCCCAGAGCTGAACCAACCGCAGAATACAGCCATGCCTCGTGAAGCAGGAGGCTGCATTTAATACAGAGAGGAGGCAGACCTGCCCTGTCTGTTCTCTTTACACCACTGTGTAGATTTTCTTTCACCCTCAGAAGAGCCATGGGCTCATCTTGGGTATTGGGGTGCCCCCCAAAAGCTGGCTCATCGCACCCTACGAGAAAGAAACAGCCTCGCAGAAACGCAGCCAGTTCCCCGGCAGTGGTGTCTTTAGGCCTGGTCTGCAGTAGGATTTGGAAGATGGGAATTAACATGTATTAATCCTGCAGCCTTGTTGAAGCAACGTCTAAATAGCTTATATGTATTAAACACTCACAGCCTTCGCTGCCCAAGCCCGTTACTGCCTTTCAGCTAATGCCTCTAGAGAAATTCCTAGCCAGACACCAAGACAGAAAACAAAATAAAACTTTAGACAGATTGATCTTGAGCAGGGTTGTTCGGAGAGGGAGAGTTAGGGGCACAGATTACACCTCAAGCACCCCTGATACTCTTTTAACTGGCAGGTTTCCTATCGTCCTGGCAGGTAAATGCACGGAAAACCATAGCTACGGTATAGTGACTCATGCTCCTCTAGAAAACTCGCCCTGCGTGCTCCAAATCCTCACTTCAACCCCGCAGTATCAGAGAGGAGCCAGCAGGCTTGCAGGAGATGACTGAACTTAACATCTTCAGCATAATTTTTTGGGTAGGCTTCAAACCTATTCCATGACTCGAAGGAGCTGTATCGGCATAAGGGCTCCCCCACCCCATCCCCCTATATAACTGCATCTAAACTGGTTATCTCTCAGGGCTGTGATCATTTTGGGGCGTACAACATACATGTTCAGCTTTTGAAATGTCTTCTGGCCCTGGTGACTTTGCAGTAGCTTTCACCAGGTTTGGATCCGGCCCCTCCTGTTGTTCTGTAGCTGCGTCTCTGATTACGTGAACGTTAGTGTCTGGGGAAGGGAGACCAAAAAGGTCCCCATCTGTCCTGATTCTGAGCGACTTGGGCCTGATCCTTCCCTGCCAGTCGCTGTGAGTAACTCTGCCCTGCCAGCTCATCCCAGGCAATAAGGGATTGCTTGCAAGGAGTAAAGGTGGAAGAAGAGGATGTCAGACAGCCCCTCCTGGAAAGATTTATAAATGCACCATAACCGACTTCACAGGCTTAGTACCTTGGAGAGTAATTGAAAGAGATGTTCCATATTGATCTTTTCAGAAAGTTCAGTTTGTCTAATCCATCCCCTCCCTGGAGCCGGGTGAAAAATGTTTGAACTTGTAGCGCTGGGGTTGGATTCTGCTCTCTGTCACCTGGATGTAAACCTGGGGAGGGAACTCTGAAGGCCATAGCAGTTTCCACGGTGTAAGGGAGAGCAGAAGCCAACCCCAAGTGCAGACAAAGTATACTGGTGTGTCTGTAGCTGGACTTGGTTTGAGGAAAACCATTTTTGTCACTGCAGGTTTCCAGTGATTTTATGGGATGGGCATTATGTATCCATGTTGTGAAGTGAATGCCAGGGATTTATTGCACAAAATATGGAGAGGAAAGATGATTTTGTGATTAAGAAATCAGACTGGGACTTGTATAATCTGTGTTTAATTCCCAACCCAGCTGTAGATTGCTGCTCTGCCCTTGGATAAGTCACTTATGCTCAGATCCATAAAGCTATTTAGGTATCTAACACCCATTGATTTCAATGGGAGTTGGGCTCTAAGTGCCTTTAAGGATCTGAGTCTTAATCTCAGTGCAACTCAGGGTTAGGAACCAAACCTATTAGATCACGATCTGGTATTTCTTTTCTCTTACTGGATGTGTGCTTGTTTGTGTCCATTTGGAATATGGTAGGTCTTCCTGTGCCTGTGCAGCACCTAACACAGCGGGATCCTGATCTCAGCTGTTGCTGGAAAAATATAATACAAATGTGATCACAATTACAAATAAAAAATAAAAAAAAGGAAAGAAAAAAAAAGCATTTAAAGCTAAACTACAAGAAAATAATCTAAGGACCTTAATATTACAGTCTATTTTTGAATGTTCTCTTATGCTTTAAAAATTATTAACAAACCCCATGTCTTCAGCTGTGCATTTACCTCCTGTGGCCTTTTAAATTATTCAGCCCTTCTAGCGACCCTTCCTCAAAACATCTCAACTATTTTACAAGTGTGAATTAGGCTTTGCCTCCTACCCTTCCAGACATGGGGTTATTACCTTGCTTACTTTGCAGTTCAGGAAACTGAGTCACAGAACTTCACCTCAAACAAAAAAGTACATAAATAAGCATTTAGGTCTTGAAACAGCAAAACATCCCAGTAAATGCCGCCCTGGAACAGACCTTGTTTCAATCAGACCCTGGAACAGTCCCCTTGTTCCAATCAGAGTTACAAGTATCCTGACTTTAACCAGGTCTCTGGGGATGGGAGTCCCAGTTCCACTCCTCTGGTCACTACTCTTTTCTGCCACCTCCTCCTTCTCCTCACTAGGTTTGTTCTTCTAATAACAACATTCTTCACTCTAAGGTTGTCCCTCTCCCTCAGTAAGAGCGGGCAATATGTGGTCCTTCATGTGATTTTATGCCAACAGGAACATAAAACCAAGCAATCACAGATGACACACACTGTTTTCAGGGCTGTGGGGTCTTTCTGAATAAGAAACTGTTTAAAACTTGTACCAGATACACCATCAGGTATCTGTCAACGTTTGCACAGCATGAGGACTGCAGGTGTATCCTTTGCTAATAGCCACTAGGGAGAGATGCAGAAATGACAGAGTTTTCCCTATTCTTATTCCCCCGGGCTACCCCACGCTGTGCATGAGATGTGGGGAAATTCCCTGCTTGCAGTCGACGGTTGGGGTTTGCAGGGACTCAGGCATAGCTGTGTGCTATCACACTTGAACATGAAAAGCCATCCTCAAGATCTAAGCCTGCTTCCAGGAAGAGTAAGACACTTCCATGGATGAACACTGGATTCTTCTTGTCTGGGGGACATTTTCCGCTGGAATAGCAAGTAACCTTGATATTCACGCATTTTTTTAAAGTTCAAGTTCCCAAACTTGTGTCCCTGCCCTCCTGCTCTTTGGGTTTCAGTATCCCAACAGGGCCAGATCCTCTCTGAGGATTCACTGTACGGAAGCCAACCACGCTGGCTGGGGCGCACCAAGGATGAACAGGGAACCAGAGACATCCAGTGCTTCCTGGCTGTAATGCTTCATATCATCCTAAAAGAGCAAGAGGGTTTTGAAGGGATGTTATGGCCTTACTTTGAAACAACCTTTCAGTATAAAGCAATTAATTAATTTCCTGAATTAAAAGGAGCCTTTGAATGCCTAGTGGTGTTACAGTACACCTAAGACTTGCCTAACCAGGACAAAATGGGTAGAATCATGTCAGGAGGAAGCCATTATCCTTATCATATCCAGGAAAATGGGAGCAGTTCCACCTGGCGTTTAATTCATGTGAGTGTTGCTGACGGGTTTAAAGCTTTTCCGGTTTTCTCATGTGTGTGGGGAAAAAGCAACAACAACCAATGACAGAGCTCTCCAAATAAATTAAAGGACTTTCTTTCCTCTACTCACTTGCCCTCTCTGTCACATCCCTCGCTCTCACTCCTTCCTTTCTCCCCTATAAAAAATAATCAGTGCAAAATAAATGAGTGAAAAGCCGGCATCTTACCAAAGCATCTTTGTGGAAAAGTTTAATTTCCTGCCCTGCTGTGTTTTTGTGTGTGTGTGTTTTTCTTTTCCCCAAAGGAGGGAAGGAAATAAATAAAAGAGCAATGGGAGAAAAAAAGTAAAGAGAATCAAGAACTTGACAGCCAATAAAGAGTAGGAACGTTTAGGAAAAGAGCAGCCTGATCCTGTCCACATTTCCACAAGTATATTTTCCTTGCACCAAAAGGATCGGCCACCTCTATAAGGATCTGGAGAAGGGGGTAAACATAAAGCAGGTGGTGCCTATCAGGAAAATAATGTTTGACATTCCTACACCGTCCCTTCCAACTCGGAGAGTCTTTGTACGAAGCACCAGCAGCCACACGAGACAAACTATGGGAACGTGCAAGGCACTTGTAATTTATGACCACTGGCAAGGGGGTCTTTTTTGATGTCTGCTTATCGTGGAGGCAAGTGGGCTTGGGTGGCATCCCCGACCGCGTGGCACGTGAGTTGGAGTGCCACGGTCCTTCCCTGGAGAGAAAGCCAGGATGCTCTCTCGCAAAAGCCGAGCGCTGGGCGAGTGTGTGCGGCAGAACAGATAGGAAGGAGCCACAATGTGGCAGCATTGTATCTGGTGTGTTGAAGAGACAGCGAGAGTCAAGCTAGGCTGACCTTGGTCCTGCCTATATCAAATCCGAGCTGATTTATTAGGAGAGGGTCCGTGCTGAAGGAGACGTACGAGGAGTAAAGTTTGTTCTCAGGTACTGGTGCCTCAGTAAGTTTCCCTCTCTGGGGAAGAGGAAAAAGGAGAGGAAAAAAAAAAAAATGGGGTGGCTTGATTATTATTCGCCAAAACAGTCTGGATTCCCTTGAGCAAGAATCTGGCAAAGATCTGCCTGTTAGGAAATATCTGTTAACACAGTATGTGCGAGTCCAACAAGGTCTGATCCCTGATACTTCAAGTGAATGTCAATTTGTTAACTTTCTGGAAGATCTCAAAGTTCTTCATGGGGAAGTTTTATTTATCCAGTTTTGTAGAGCAAGGCCCAGAAACACAATGCCGACAAGTTAAATATCTCGAGTTTTTTAAATCAATCCCTAATTTACAGTGTCCAGCTTGAAACACCAATCGCGGTAGGAGCCCCCCTCCCCAAAGCACGTACACAACGAGCATACAAAACAAGTAGGCACTAAAAAAAGTGACAGCCAGTTTTAATTTTTCTCTAGAAATGACTTGCTCAGCGTCTACGGAGTAAACCAGCAGCTGAGCTAGGCCAAAAAAAAAAAAAAAAAAAAAAAAAAAAAAAAAAAGAAGGGAAAACGCATTTGGGTTGTATAATTTGAGCACGAAGCTGACATAAAAATAAGGGCTTCAGCGTCTGGGCTTGGTGAGGGAGGGGAAGAGGGAAGAATTGGAGGGGGGGTAAGGAAATAACAATTTGCTGTCACCTGAAGTATTGTTTAACGCTTTACTTAAAAACGCTGACAGCTTCTGCACAGCTGTATCCACGATAGAAGCAGCCTGCTGGCACATTGATAAAGTATTAAGATGAGCGCAGATCTGGGCACGATACAAAGAGATGCAGCTGAATTAAGGCGACGCGCACAAAGTAACCGTTACCTGGCAAAAGATCGTTTTTATTCCGACGTCTTTTGTTTTGATTTCAGATCAAAGGGAGGCTAGGTGGTTTAGGGCTGGCGCTCCGAGCTGCATGGCTAACTTATCTGTGCCATTCAAGCAGGCATCGCATTGTCTGCTTGTAAGGAAAGGTCTGAAACACACGAGGGAGGGATGGGGAGACAAGGGGGAAAAGCAACAGCAACGCCGTACCGGGGAGAGGTGCAGTCTCAAGTCCTGCAGAGCTGCAGTTAAATACCCGGCTTTCTTCTTTACAAAAGTCCGGGTGCAAACTCCTCCTGCTGTTCTCAGGCTGGACGGTCTTACTCTAGATCCAGATCTGAGGTTGTCTCTGCTCTTCGGAAGCTCTGGCTCCTGCACTGGGATACTCTCTGGGCCTACAGCCTGGAGCCAGCGTAACACCACCTTGTTAGGGAAAACAGTATCCCAATAGACCCTGGAGGGTGACCATAGCCGTACCGGTGGAAAAATGCCTCATAACAGCATGCTTTTACTTTCCTTCTGCTATTATGGTGTGTCTATGTGTATTTGCATGTCCGTGTGACCATTTATATACAGGTATTGTAATGCCTCTAACAGAAAAGTTTGGTCATGCTGATGGCGCTGCGGCAGCTAAAACAGTGCAGTTTTTCTTCTTCAACAGACCTAACCACAGTCCTGCAAAGTGTTAAGCCCTGTCAGTTCCTGCTGGCTTCAAGGGAACCTCAAAGCCTCTTTTGAGAAGGTCTCAGCAACTCTCTCTGCACCCCGAAGGAGAACTGGGCCCCAGGTTAATGAAAAATAGGGCAGCCTTACACTATCGGCTGTCTGAGAGGGTGCCTGGTATTTTCAGAAAGCGCGACAGAGAAAATTCAAGTTACCAAGGCGATGGGCAACCTCAACTTAATGAAGGTAGGCATAAAAATGTGGGCAGGAGCCAGTCACAGCTGCTGTGAGACAGGCTCACTACCTGCCCTGCCTCAGTTTCCCTTTGATTTTGAGGCGGAAGATGACTCTGGCTTGCCACAAATCAGCATGATGAAGGTGTTGCAGTCAAGTTTTCTGACGCACTGCTAAACGACCCACCCTCTCTAACGTGCAAACATCTTGTTTGTGTTGCATCAGAGTCAAACAGATTGGCTTTTCTGCTGTCCCTGCTGGAGCCCACTCAGGGTTGAGTTGTGCAGCGTACGATTCCATCCCAGCCCATGCACACCGCAAAGGGAAAAGAAGAACTCCGACTCTTTCTCTCCTTTCTTCCTCCCACCAGACTGGGCCAAATCCTGATCTCATTTATATCACCGTAATCCTGGAAGAAATTCACGGGAGTCAGTTCCTCTAGATTTACATGGGCATAACCGAGAGCAGAATTCATCACCGCGTCTTCATAGATGGCTCCTAAGCAGGGAAAAATACTAAGGCCTCCTTTATCTTGACGGCACAAGATGGCTCAATAAATGTAAAGCACGTGTTATATAACAGTAGAATAATCTATGGTATTGAGGGCTCACAGATCCTGAAAGTCTTTTCCGCTTGCAAGGGGAAGGGGGGCGGGGGGAATTAAATAAGGAGAAAAATATATATTGAATAAAGTGCTTGTTGCAGAATATTTTTTTAAATACTGAACTGTGAAACCTAAAGTAGGGCAATACCCTCCCTTTCAACAATACTTTGACTTCCTACAGTCAGCAGATGCAATATGCATAGGATTCAGAAAGATCCCATTAAAATTCATTAAACCGTGTTTCCAGCTATTTAGTAAATTTTGAAGAAAAGAAACCTATTGCCTCTTCTGCTCCATACGATGGCCTCTTTGAATGTAATTAACCCTTCATTCATGGGTCTTTCTATCCAACTAATCTCCCACCCCGTGCCTTCCGATGCATTTTTAATACTGCAGCTAATACCGCCACCTAAAATCCTCCAGCAGTCACCATGCAATAGAGCTCTTCGCACAGGCAAGGTACTGTAAATCTCCATAAACAGTGCTTGGATGAACAGCAAATTCAGATAAGTGATGTGTTCTTTTTCATGCCTTCGAGTTACAAACGGGGGATGCTCTTCATCCTTCAAGGTAGATTTTTATCCGGGAATGCTGTTGGTTTCATACCTGCCCAGGGGATTAAGCTGCTGGGTTTGGGGAAGCTGGGCAAGAAGGGGTAGAAGGAGGGGCAAAAAGGCATAAATAAATAGTGAAACAATAAAGAGTGGCCTATAAAGCACACGCAAGTAAACCTCCAAAATTAAAAGGTAAACTAATAATGGATCCAGGAAAATCAAGGGATGTTATACAAAGTGTCAACGTTATCTGTCTAAGGTGTAAAACTCTGGTCTTTTTATTATGTGGTTGACAGAGACTCAGGACCCAATCTGGTCTAGTCCTGAGTGCAATAAACTGTGACCAATTTCAGATGGGAGCTCCTATTTATGGAGGTGCTAAGCAGAGAGGGGGATTATATCATGCAAAACAGAAGCAACCAAAAATATTCCCCCCTTCCTTTTTCCCCATCTGATAAATGAGCTGGTTTGTCAAAACAGGGAGTGGAGCTGGAGGGGCCAAGGAAAAGGGTTTGGTATAAAAAAAGAAAACTGAAGATGAGAACTGAAAATATTCTGTGTTTCTCTTTGCTTAGAGCAAATCCCATTCCCAAGCCAAATCTAATCAGAATTTGTCCGTAAAAAAAAAAAAAAAATCGGGAAGGAAATATTTTGAAATATAGAAAGGGTCTTAGCCCGATCCACGCTGCAAGGTATTCAAGGTACACAGTGTTTCTTTCATGATTTCAGTGTTCTGCCACAGCTATGAAGGAGTGTTATTTCTGAGTCACAGAATTATGCTTTTCAGTTGGCTTCTGTAATACCCCTACGCTTAATTATTTAATCTGAACTGCAGATTTCCATGGATCCAGCAAAGCATTTAAGCACCTGCTCAACTTCAAGAACCTATTGCGTTCTGGGAGGCTCTCCACAATATGAATTAAGCACACACGTTGCTGGATGGATGGCTCCACACCATAACTACGGTTCATCTGGAAGAGATACAGGCCCTTTCCCAAGGGGTTCGCTGATGTTCAGTACATCGGTCTAAAATTTAACCATGAGCGTATGTATGTGCCTTTTTTATCGAAGGCTTTGTCATATCTGATTGAACTCTGGCACAGTGTTTGTGATCAGTCTTGGACAACTCGGAAAGGACTAATCCTGGCACTGCAGGATGGGACACAAGCGTTACAGTTTGTTTATCGGACGTGAATATCACCCTAAGCCACCGGGAACTACTCTGAAGTCTGCCTGCCTAACAGAGAGGCACTGCCATCGCCTTGCTCTGCCAAATCAGGGTATTTTAAAGAGAAAGCAGAGCGATTCTGTTTAAAATGCACAAGACGTCTGTACAGAGGATGAGAATTTCAAAGTACGGCACAAGTCTTACTTTATGGGGAAGTATTATTGTCATTGTTCTTCCAGAGCTGGAAAGGAAAGAGAAAAAAACCGTATAGGAGCTCAACTCTGCAAAATTCGCGGACCTAAGTGGCAGGCTAAGTGCTACACAGCAAGCTGTGGAAAAATATCAGCAATCAAAAGCCAAAAATCTGGTCTCCGAGCTTCCCGTTGAAAGACATGCGATGTACTATCCTCCTACCCAAGAAAAAGTAGCAAGTACGCACTAAAAATTTAGAGGTTAAACACCCGTATAGGGGGATATGTTAACTGCTCCACACTCCACTGGCACTGGGCAGGTTGCCTGTAACGCCATGGAAATGTGTGGACAAGTTAACAGCAAAGTTCAGTCGCTACGAGAAGATGTCTATGGATTCGTCCGCTTTAATTGTTTCCATGATTTAAGCGTTAGGCACCAGGAAATTAATCTGGGCAATAGTCAAGACAATCTGCACAAAGCTGGGTCCAATGTTGCTAAAACAAGCTGGCTGAAATGAAAAAGTGCAGCTGTGACTCTCCGCCTGATACCAACACACGCACACAAACACCCGCACGCACACAAAAACGGCCCCGATTATTATTCTTATTATTTATGGACACAGATGAAAAGCCAAAGGGGGTACGGTAATGCACACAGATGCTGATTAGCTGGAGATTATATTGATGATGTAATAAAAATTCACTTTGTCTCTTAAGCTGCACCAGGACAATCAAAGAGAGATTAGATAAAAATCAGAGAGAATGAATAATAGAAGGGAGAGGTAACATCGTAAACCATAACTCCCTACAAAATGTTCTACCTCTGAGTGCCCCTGGTCAGAATAAATAAGGGCTGGCGGGTGTAAATACAGCCCAAACGTACATAGGAAGGAGGCAGATGTGGCTTTGTACGTGTATTATTTATCAACAATCAGCCAGATATGCGCATCTACCTGCACGGGTTTGCAAATACACACACACACACATCTAGATGCACGCACCTTTCTAACTTGGTTGAAAGGATGATGAGAGGGAGCAAGAGAGAGAAAGCATTGTATTTGGAGAGGGATAGATGGACACCGAAAAGCGTATGGGGTGAACGATTAGAAGCATACGGGAAATGATCTGAGCGAGAAAGATGCGAATTTGTGGGAAAAAAACCCCAACTCGGTCTCTACTTGACAGGGTAAGAGACACACATGCAAACCCCCCCAAGCACGTGTATTTACCTAGACATACACCAGGGTGGGTCCCTGTCTGAAAAAATGACCCCTCCAGCCACAAAAAATCCCAATTGGAGGAAGACGGGAGAAAACTTTCTCCTCTTAAGAGTGCTTGCTTGAAAAGGAGCAGAACTCCTGCACGTCCAACGTTGGTTTAAGTTTACTGACCATGTTTAATATTTGATTAAACCTTTGGCATAGCTGACTATCCTGATCTGAATAGATGATCCGATGCTTTGCCTGGTAGTAAAGCCAAGCATAAGTAATAGCTGTCCTCTGACTACTGCTGCCTAATGCATACAAGTAGAATTTTGCCGCGTCTGAAAACCTGCTACCTGCTTCTGGATTCTTTTCAGCTGCTCGGTATTTTCAGCTGTATTTATGGAATCAAACAAAAAACCCCAAAATGTTTCTCCCAGACATGGAGGGGGATGCAATTTATTCGTAGCTGAGGGAAAAATCCCTTCCTTCCAAAGTCTTCCCTGGCTTAAGTATTTTACCTGTTCTCCTCGCTGTACTTTTTGCCTGTGGTTTGCATTATTAGTTGCTAAATACATTAGAAAATGCTCATCAGCTTGCTCGGCAGCTTGGGGATGTTTGTGTGGTTGCCCACACACACACGCGCACACACATACAGGCAGCAATTTTATAAATAAATCACAGTCACAGGGGTGAGGAGAGGGCACACGGTCCTTCGTAAGGGAGCAGAACAGCAGAAAAGGAAGGACATCTCCAGGATCAGAAAACAGGGGCTGTCAGAGTTTCTTTGCGCCTCTTAACGCCCGTGAGATGGCCACTGCTGCCGATCACAGAAGGTGACAGAAGGGGACACCGACCCAGGCTGCTTTTCCCCTGGCCACCTAGGTGAGGAAATGTCTAATCCCTCAACACAGACAAAAAGCAGGGCTAAATAACGAGCCTACATGCTTTACACCTCAAATGAGACAAGGATTGCCGAGAGAGGTAATATCTTTTATTAGACCAACTGATATAGTTGGAAAAAAATAGACAAGCTTTCAGGCACACAAGGAAGTCTGTCGGTTTTTTTCCCAGCTATATCAGCTGGACTAATAAAAGATATTACCTCTCCTTACAAATGTTGTCTCATTTATAACCTTAGACCATCACCGCTAAAGCTACAGCATGACTTCTACCTTAAATACACACAAAGCTCTTTGCAAAGCTGGATATCATAAATTCCTCTTTACACATCACAAACTGAGGAAGAGCAAGGTCTAGGAATGGGATCTGGCAGGACGCAGAAGGTTAGTAAGAGGGCTGGGCTAGAAATATGTTCCTAATCCCTTCCTACCAACCTCTGAATGAAGAAGACTCTGATGCAGCACTACATCAAAGGCTTATTTTGCCTTCTTGCTTTAATTTGGGATAGCTGCAGAAGGGTTCTGGAGCTGAGGGGTAGTTACGTTTCAAAACAGGAGGGAAAAATATTTTTGCGAGAAGCTGAACCGTAGTCCCAAAAGGGGCTGCCAGGAATAGTTAAGAATAAGATCACGATTTTAGGAATTCAAAGGAAAATGTATGCAGGATTTTTGTTCAGGTGTGAGAAATCTGCTGCTGATTTAATGAAACAAGAAAAGTGAAAAAAGAAAAAAGGTGCAATTGCCTTGGTGAAATTATAGACTTACTGTACTGTCTTATTTTTTTAATCTTTGAAAGAGGACATCGAGCTTTGAACCTCAGAAGAAAAAAACCCACCTTTTCTGTCTACTGTCTCAGTACTTTATGTACAGAAATACTTATGTTTGTGTATCTCTGTGTGTGTTGTATACTTTGTTCTTTCTGCTACTACCCGTGGCTTTTTTTTTTTTAATACTCGGTCAGTATGGCTCCCTTTTCCCAAATCCTGTTCAGGGAAGAGCTAAGAAAGGAGAGCAGAGACAGTTAACGTGGTCTGAGAGAATCAGAGTGGTGACTCGCGACATGATCCGGTGAAGTGCTCTCTACAGGGGTGACAGCCAGCGACAGCACGAGGGCAAAACGGTGGTGCAGAGCTGAACCGAGGGAAGAAGAGTGTGAACAGTGATGGCAAGAGCCTGGGAAACAGGTCTGGAGCGGCAGAGGTTGGCTATGGAAAACAAACGACCGATGAGCACAGGTAGGCTGAGAAGGACGTTGTGGGAAACGGGCAGAAAGCCTGGAACGGCACCTGGGGAAGGGACCTGACCCTGGGGAGAGGTCTGAGCTTGTGGTCCACACACCCATGCTTGCCCCTGCAACCCGGGGGAGGACACTGGGGAAGGGAGGATGAGGAGCTGGTCTTGGAGGCAAACCCAGCCAGCAAGAGCCCAGGTGCAGCACTTGGAAAGCAAATGCAGGGGCCAGGGATGAAGAACCGAGCCTGGGGAGCGAGCCGCTCGCCTGGCAATCCGACCAGTGTCTTTTGCCGGGAAGCAAGGAGCAGGGTCACTGGACTCACTCGTGGCTCCGCTATTTCCTTTTGGATTAAGAAGCTGCTGCCAGAAGTCCTGTCCCTGGATCAGCGCAAAGGAGAAGACAGGGGAATGACACACCTATTGTGCAACTCCTTTTATGAATAAACTCGTAAAATCTAATTCTACCAGCACCTCTCTGGCCTTTTTCAATGAGCCGGTCAGTAACAAATGGTCATTTAACAGCACAAAGCAGCCGTTATATGGGAGAACAGATTGAGGCTAATACAACACACATTCCCCTCCAAACAAGAACCCAACATTCCTTCTTCAATTTTTTTTTTCCCCCATCTGCAAACACTGTCAGTAAAGCTGAGTAAATATATAAATAATTAAACAAACAAATACTTTCCCTGCTGCCCCCGGGCCTTTGAAACTGAGACTTAGTTGGATTTCAGGCAATCAAACAGCATCACGTTCCCACACTCACACTGCACGCACGCTTCCTCTCCGCCTTTGACAGAATATCATTGACTTGAGTGCACTGTGATGATTTCAGATAGACTAGGGGTTAGATAATCAACTCTACAAACACACATACACACATGCACACTCCAGCTCCTCCATTTATTTCATAAGACATAAGCACAGATGAGGTGGAAACACAAAAAAAACCCCTCCACGTACATTGCTATTGATGAACTAACTAAAACTCCAACAGAAATACTAAAAAAAACAGGGAACCTGATACATTTGCTTGTGAGATCTTCACTGCAGGAGATCACCTGAAACCATCCTTTCAAATGAAAAGGTTTCTAAATTAATGTTGTTGTGGCTGGATACTGGAGGTCACTGGAATCTTGTTTATTCCCCACAATAAGCTACTCCTTGGGTAGCAGCAATGAAAACTCCCTTCCGGACTACCTTGCTCTGCCAAAGTCAGGGACGTTCACATCCCTGCTTAAGGATTCACACAGTGTCTGTCTGTTGTTTGTGAGGCTGGGTCAGAGTCTAACTATTGACTTCAGAGAGTGTTGGGTCGGTCCTCAGCAAATGGACGACGACTGCCAATTCCATCTGCCCGTACTGAGGGCGGGAGTACACTTGTCTAGAGGGAACTTGCTCTTTTTACTGACCCGGTGAAGGCAGACACCTTCGGCTTGATCCAAATCGTATTGCAAACAATAGGTTTGGATCAGGCCCTTAGAGAAGAAAGGTGGGATGCAGTCCTTCATCAAATCCTTGAGCTTTGCAGCTCCCTCAGTTGCCATAACAATGAAGAGTATATATGTGATTCACTAAAAGAAGAAAAAAAAAAAAATCAAGATCCTGAATCAGTGAATGATGATATTCCTGTAGACAGAGAATTACAAAGGCTGAATCCTACTCACACAAAGAAAACTGGCAAAATTGCCATTGACCCTTTCTTAGCAAAGCAGGGACAAATAATGTATTTACAAGTGAAATGAGCAACGATAATTTTCCACCTCCCCACCGCATGTTTTTTGAAAGCGTGCTTTCCTGATCTGCACTGAAAGGGGCTCTGATGTAACATATTTGTCATCAGAGATGCGCCAAAACCTTTACTGAGAAGAAATAAATGTCAAATGTATGCCATTAACTTCTCCCTCCTAAAATAAAATAAAATAAAATAAAATAAAATAAAATAAAATAAAATAAAATAAAATAAAATAAAATAAAATAAAATAAAATAAAAATCCAACTGGCCTAATATTGCAGATGGGGAAATGAAAGATCAATAGCTCACTGGAGCCAATGGGAATCTTTCCATTGATTCAACAGGTTTCAGATCAGGCCTGAAGGCACCGAGCTTAAGTGACTCCATCGGAGAGTGTTGGTGAGTAATTATCCACGCTGTGATTAGTACCCAGGCATCCTCACCGCCCGCCCTCACCCACCAGATAGTGCCCTTCCTTTGAATGAAGCTGCAGGCACAGGCAGCAATTTAAAAGGGGCAGCTCTGAGGTGTAGTAACCACTAGCAAATAATCCAGAAGGAACGACAATGCTTCCTTTTCTTGTTTATTTATTTGTTTGTTTAATTTGACATTAACTTTTACTAACCTATAGTAGAATGTAAAACCTAGCACCACTCTGTCACCCTTATCTCCTGCGAGATCTTTATGCGCATTTCCTTCCAGGGTTTCTGTGGGTTGGCTTGCTTTTTTTTTTTTTCCTTCTCTGTCAATGACTAAACTTGGAGTTAAATAATTTGTAAGATACTCTTTTCTTTGGTATCAAAATTGGCTGGATCCAGACTCTTGCAAATAAACATGCAGCAATGATATGCTTTTAAAGACTTTGCCAAAGGATTTTTGTTGGTTGTCTTGCCCGTTCCTCACTTCCACTCCTACTTTTCTCATTTATTGCCAGTATCTTGAATGAGATTTATTTTTCTCAAAAGAAAAAAAAAAAATCCATAATCCTAAAAAAAAAAAAAAAAAAA
>VFFE01008974.1:972511-1140981 GCA_008921705.1 Burhinus oedicnemus
CCCCCCCCCCCCCCCCACACACACACACCCTGAACCAGGACATTAAAAATCTTAATATCCGCTCTTTCTGAGCCGTAAAACCTCACCCGTGGTAGAGCTAGGGTGGCTCACGGACAGAAGACTTGTTAAACCTTTGCTAAAGAAGGAATCTCCACTATAGTGAAAAGTGAAACGGCATCCGGCACTGATCCATCCCAGGGACAGCTCTGTTAACACCTTGTCCGTGAGCAGGCCGCCCTGCCTGCAATCACGGCTTATCCCAAATGAAAGCCAATTAAAAGAACAGGGCAGCGAGAGGAGTCGTTTTGTTGCTCGGCGAGAGCGTCCCTTTTAGAACAATATATGTATTTTTAAAAACTTTGAGCTGGTCCACGCCCCGTTTTCACAGAGCCCTAAGTATAGTCATTTGGAAATGGATGCTGTTCAAGTACAGCCCCCTGGTGCACAGGCACAGCTGTGAGGGGTGGCAGGATGAAATAATACGGACACAAATATTGCTACAAGGGCTCCGAGATGAACGCAGCTGCTGCTGTGGATGGAAATAAGCTATACCCCAGAAGCACCTTTACACATGTACAAGGGGCTGTACTGGATTTTAAACAGATACAGGCAAAGGAGGAGTGAAATTGTTATCTATAAACCAGCCTTTGCCGAACAGTTCCCAAGTGAGAAATGTTCCCAGTGTAATCACAGTAGGTCCAGTTCAGCAATCCATAAGCAGGGGAGTCCACAGGAATTTTGTAAGAATAAGGTCTGTGGTAACAAGCTCCGGTTTCTCCCAGAGAGTAAAAATTATTTATCTGCTTGGAACCAAAATAAAGCACTTTAAATTTTCCCCCTTTTGGATTTTTTTCTGCGTGTCTACTTGCAGGAAAAAAAAGCCCCCCCCCTCCAAGCCCATTTACAGCCCCCTGTGCTCCTACTCCTCGCTCTGTTTAGCGTCTTTTTTTGGAGGGGGAACGCAAACACTATTTATTTGGGGCTAGATCACCACCAATTTCTTACCTCCTCCGAAGAAATGCTAGCCCGAATCAGCACAGCTAGAAAAATAAAACAACACTGGGACCACTGGGGCGGGAGCGGGGAGCTGCAGTGGGACCAGCCCCAGGTACGCACGCACCTCGTGTGGGAAAGGGTTTGCAGCCAGGCTCTGGCTTTTAATGGGGCTTTCAAAGGGCTTGATTGATTGCTGTTAATCCGGTGAACAACTTCGGTGTTGTTAACAGGACTGCCCGCATTAGTAAAGGTACTTGCAGGCATTAGTATGCTCCTCGTCCCCATGACGTCAATAGACAGCTTTCCAATGACTTCCAGGAGGGCTGGATCAGGCCCTTGCTAGCAGCAAGTTTTTAATGAACGCCGCTTGGTGCAGGGAAGGGGGGCACGGTGCTACATCAGTCCTGAATGTCTTCATTCTCCAGGAAAACGGGCAAGTAAAGAAGAAAGGCAGGAATAGGCCGAAAGGTTGCTGGAGGGGGGTTCTTCTGCTGAGCTTCGAAACCCTGGACCCATAGCACACAGAACCGTCGTTCGGTGAATGATATCTAATAAACTGCAGGCCAGTTTGGTTCCAAATAAATAAACAATATGGGTGAATTTTGTTTTTAAAAAGTAACTTACCCTTCTTTAGACCTACCTAGCTAAATCAGCCCATATACTCCCAGATTCTCTGCAAGACTTTCCAAATCAAACCTGAGACTCCTGGTCGCGGAGATACACGTTCTGATCACAGCTCGAAGGTCCAGCTCTGGGCTGCTATTAAAGGGCCCAATCCTGCCAAGTCTTCTACCCCAGCTGGGAGTGCGTATGGAGTGTGTACTTCAGCTTGTTAGGCTTTCTAGGGAAGCGCCGACAGGATCGGGGCCTGTTAGCTATGTAATCAAATCAAATAATTGAGAGCTGCGTGTGAGCCTCTAATACATGTAACAAAAGGAGAGGGGCCACCATCCGCTAACCTTCGGGTGAGAACCCAGGGATCAGGGAATGGGCCCGATCCTGGAAACCTTAATCTGCATTGTCGTTAATCAGTCTGCTGTGGTCAGAGGGATTATTCATCTGAGGAAGGATTACTCATGTGAACATTTGCAAGATAGGTCCCTGAATTAATGCGCGAATCAGCGTGGGTTGTTGGTTTGGTTTTTTTTTTCTTCTCCCCCCCCCCTTCTTTACTTAGAATCAAGGAGGTTGATTGAGGAGAGAAATGAAAAACTGTTTGCATCCAAAGGAGCTTAGTGCAGGATTGTAGTCAATGCAGGCAACAAAAGGTATCACTGTAATAACAGGGAGCTCTGTTTATGGAGGCCTTTTGTTATTAAAGTAGCACGGGTGAGTTTCAGGTGGTGAAGTGAAGGCAGCATAGAAACTGGGGGTTAAGAGAGGACAGAAAAATAGAAGAGAGCATGTATGCGTGTATGTTTAGACACAGGATTTGTGCAGAGACGTACATACACATCATTACACTCCACCCAATGGACTCTGCTGTTTAAATAGACATCTCCAGAATATTCCTATTACCCGTGCTGTGAACTCTGTAAACATGTTGTATTAGTCCTTTGAAAAGAATATCAAGTTTATTATCTCCCCATCCCTTTTCCGTAATATGTATGTCCCTGTACATAATGACTAATGAAAGCAGGCAAGCTTGTATTGTAGGGACAATAATGCTTCATGTTAATATGGTCCTTTTCATCATCAAATCATTGTGCAATCATTAACAAATTAATGCTCACAGCGCCCCAGTGAGGAAGGGAGATTTCAGTTTAGTAGGATCTGGTAGCACCACCAGTTACAAAGGTTGCCTGAGACTTCCTATCATAAAATCCTGTTCAGCTTTGATAAACTGCACATGTTTTGGCTGAAATTCTCTAAATTGGGTGCCTGTGTTCAGTTCAAATTCTTTAATTATTTCTGGAAAATTTCAGCCGGAGCTATTTGTCTGTCCCTGAGAATGACCCAGAGGAGAACTGGGCCGGTTTGAACTGAGTCAAATGAGATGCTTTGTAAAGCTCTCCTGTCCCCGTGCTTTACAGCACGATACTAAGAGCTGACAGGAGGTGAAGCTCTTTCTCAAGTCTTTTTGCTATCTCGGGGAAAATCTGCCCCAAAGTGGCCAATTAAAAGCCTTGGGAAAATGGCAGTTCTCACGCACTCACTAGAGATGCAGATTTCCAAAACCAGATTCCCCAGTGACTCAGCTCTCACCAGGTACGCTCCAGCAGAGACGAGAGTTATTCCTGTCACTGCAGGGCTGGCCTGGGACAGACCAGGAAAAATTGGAGTCTGGATACCTGAGGCAAAAGCAGGGGGTTCGTCTTCCCTGAGCTTTTGGGGACTGACAAGGAGACCCAATAGTGAGGCTGGAGCAGAAACTAAAAAGAGACAGCTGAGGGGAATTCCGAAGAGCTGGAAAGACAAAGGAGGTTGGAGTACACTGGGATGGGTTGAGAAGAGGCACAAATAGGGAACAGACGGGTTCAGACTCAAGGTTGGTATCTGTACGACCAAACGAAGCAGGTCCAGAGCATAGGGTTAAGAAATTTATTAATTGCCTTAATCTTAGCACAGTCTTTGGCATGGGTTTGGCCCATATCAGCCTCCCAGGCACCTTCTGGGTGAAGTTTGGAAGTCACCACAGACCAATAGGGTGTTTCCAGTAGGCGCTACAGACAAGGATAGTGTGGTTTTTGGGAAAAGAGATTTTAGCCATATGGGTATGCGGTGCCATGCCATTTGGACCCAGGGTTAAAGAATATTCCAGTTATTTATTTGCATTGACCCAGTTAGCCGTGGAGAGCTTGGGAGGAAAGGTTGTGCTGAGACACAACAGTCTGCTTCTCAGTAGCAAGAATCTGGGAAAACGGTGAGAAATGGGAGGGGAGATCAATCTGATGGGGAACCGTCTGTGATAGAATAACAGAGAAAAGGGAGGGACTAGTATAAGGAATGTAAGAAAACATTGGAAAGCAAGCTGTGGAAAGCGTAGCGGATCTGAGAGCTTGTGGGGCTGGCAAACTCAGGGACAGGGCACTGGAAAGCTAAGGCAGAAAAAAGACAGAGATTGAGAGAGCGCCAAAAAAGTGAAACTGGTTATGGGACTGAAACTGAGAGGGGGAATACAGAGTGAGAAGGGATGGATCTGAGATAGGGATGAGTTGAAAGAACAAGAGGCCATGCCTGGAGTGGAACATTTGCCCCAAAATGCCCACTCTCCTGTGTGCTCGAAATGGGAGGCAGAATCCTCCAGTCCTCTGCAGTCAACAAACGGCACTGCACATGCCATCTACTCTGTGAGTGATCATGTAATTAAAGGCTGAATTAGAATGCATCTGTACAACAAAGGAAAATCCAGGTTGTGCACGTAACCTCAATTCTGGGGGCTCTTAATATTTAAGTGCTTGCCTTTGCAACCAGAATAATTTCCTTGTAATTAGGGCTTGTGTGCATGTTTATGTGTGTGTGTGTGTGCCTGCTTGCATATATGTGTGTGCATATGTGTGTTCACAATTATATTTATTAATTAAGATGATGAACATGAGGCAGAGAGCTATAAGGAAAAAGGTGCTGCTTTTTTTTTTTTTTTTTTTTTTTTTTTTATCTCTCCAGTTTGGGATTAGGGGAATTTAACTCAATTTAGGTTAAAGATGGATTTTAAGCCAGCTTTTTGGGAGCGTTGTCCTCCCACAACTGTAGTCACAGTCAGTGCATATTCTTGAAAATCAGGCCTGACTCTGAAAAGGACTTTAAGCAGCTAATTCATATTTGGGCACCCAGCTGCTTGCTGGACTTCAGAGAGATCCAGGCGCGGAGATTAGGTGTGTGACGCTAGCATCCCAAGTCAGTGGTCACTTTTCAAGCAGAGGTTTACAGCCTCGGGGGAAGCAATGACAAAAACCGCTCAGGTGCAGAACACCCTGATATCCCGTGGCATGTTTTACTTCTGAAGCTATGCCCAGTCTCACTTTGAACAATCTATGTTGTAGGCACGGTCTCAATATTGGATTTGTTTGCATGAATGAATACTTGTTTTACAAAACCCATTCTTGCTCCTATTTTATTCTCCAAGTAGCCGGAGGGAATGTCAGTCAGGGTCCAGCATCAATGCTGCTGATTTCATATTCCTCATTCTAATCCAGCTGCATGGCAGATGACCAAGTGTTCACAGCGTGTGTGTGTGTGGGGGGGAGTGTGCACATGTATGTGTGCATCCACACATACACATGTATGGAAATACTGTAGGCAGAGAAGGAGGCGACTCTACAGTCTAATGTGCAAAAAAGCTCCTCATCAGCTTTCTGTTAGAATTCCATAGTATCCTTAAAGAAAAGGATTGTATTTGTATTACCCTTCTCTGTCTCTACCTATTTCACTCTCTGTCTATCTATATATCTACAAATCTATCAGTTCTTTGCTGTCTGATAGATGGTATCTCTACCTGCATTATTTGTTACTGGTGTTGCAAATATGCTCAGTTTCCTTAATGGTCAATTTTCTAAATCCATCCTAGAATTTATGAATGTAATAAACTTTAGATCTGGTCTTATACCTTTTTAAACTTCTATTTCTTATTATTTTTGTCTGTTTCTGTCCAGGATAGTAAATCACCTATACCGTGGGCTGTTTTCTAAAGGCCAGATATGCAGATGGAGGCCGTAAAGGAAGCAAGCAAGGATATACAAACTGTCCAGGGCTTCAACAGCCAAGGGAGAGACTACTCATGGTTCAAGTTAACTGTTTAGCCAACCCAACATTAATAAGCTTATGGAACAAATGCAAGAGATCGTCTGGCTACTGCGTGTGCACACAGGTGTGCATTCTCTAGGAAAGCATAGGATTTTGGTCACTTCAAAACAACTTTTCCACCTGGGAGCTGTTTTTGTCTCAGACACCCTTCCGGCATCTCAGGAAAACTACATTGCATGTACCTCGCCGTGACCTTAAAGTAATAGTTATAGTACAAGTGACAGCGTAATACAAAGATTCAGCCTCCATTTGTTCCATTGACTGCAATAGGAGGGTGAAGAGGTCTTTTCCTGTATTTCCAGCTCGTGGGTTGTGCTGGGCCTGAAATTAGAACAGACAATTTTTCATCCTTTGTGCTTTCTGCATGTATCCATTTAATTTAGGAGCCCCAGTTACCTCTGTAGTTGATGCTGAAAGATAGGTGTTATCGAGGGCTGTTCATGCCTCCAGACACTTAGCTGAAGAGGAAATGGTAGATTTGAATTCAGAAAGCAGAAGTGCCAGATCTCTAGGAGGCAGCAGATGAGAAAAATGCTTAGAGAAGTTGTCAAAAGAGGGACTGGAAAAGTGGAAGAGAAAGAATTTGAGAGGGAATGCAGAGGTGAAGAGAAAACTGTAACTCGCAGAGAAGGCAGGAGAAAGCAAAAGAGCTACAGTTTCCTGGAAGAACTAGAAAAGTCTTGGTGAGGAAATGGGTTGGGACAGGAAATCCAGAGCTTATCAGAAAAGAACTGGGTAGGTAAGGAAACTGAGGCCTTTCTGAGGAAGCTCTGCGCAGGCACTTAAGGAAACCAGGTACAACAGCTCGGAAGCAAAAGCATAAAGTGAAAGAGGTCAAGCATGGGGAGAAATGGCAAAAAAGGTGTAGGCTCTTCCAGAGTCCATAATGGAATAAGAGGTCTCTGAATCTTACCATACTTCCACAATCTTCAAATTCATCTACAAGACTTACAAAATGTTCCAGCTCCATCCACAGTGACTCCTCATGGAAACCTTCTATCTCTGTCAGCTATCATGTTGTGGCAGGAAATAATACAATGAGTGTAAAGATGTCATGACCTTTGTGAATTTATCTACGCCAAAAAAAAAAAGTACATAAGATGAACAGAGACATTTGTACATGCATTTACATACATATTTTAACATTGAAACTTAGGATATGCCAGTAGTAGTTTCACATACAGTTGGAAGTCAGCCTTTTTGTGTGAAATCATGGGGAAAATTTAAATATGAGTTTGAACTTCCTCCCACTGGACTGACTGGAAGATCTCCCACAATATAAACAAGAAGTCATCTCGATCACATGGGAGAAGTCAAATGAAATACTGATATCCAAAATAGGATCAGTTGAAGACTCAGAGTCAAAATGGGAGAGTTCCTGTCCCATAGTTCTGCTTCCATGCGTTGGCTCATGCTGTGCTTCTGCTGGTGCACAGCCAGAGAGACACTAAGAAGAGACCTGGGAGAGCCCTGCTACATCCCAGATTGAAAGAATCAGACCTTGCTTTCCAGGGGCAATTGATTTTGAACAGAAAAAGCCTGGTCTTCTTCCCAGTATGTGCAGAGGAAAGGAAATACTATCTTTGTTCTTGGTTTTAACTGCAGGAAATGTCCAACTGGCTAATCAAAGGGGTGCATGATGGTGTCTGTTTGCTTGCAACACAACTTGAACAGAACCAAGACCCCACAGATATATGGGGGTATATGATTCTTTCATCAGAGAGAGAAATCATAGCAAATAGCAGCCATGTGTGTTATTACTATTGCCTGTGAAATCAACAGGGAGAGAGGCTTCCTTAGCAATGCACCTGAGAGAGAATTCTGCTCCCTTGAAGAGCCAGGATGAGGCCATGGGGAAATCAGCTAGCTAGATTTTACATGGCTGAAAAACATTATGTTATGAGATTACACCCCTGCATATATCAGCATATTCAGTATCTTTGGGGTTCAGTTGTTATGAAATTGAACATTTTTAGCAAAGAGATGTCTATCTCTAGGGGATCTTTTTTCTATCCACAGAGCTGAATCAGTTGAACTTCTGTAACTCCATATAGCCTATGAGCCTCAGGCCTGAGCAAGCTTGTCCTACCGATGTGTGGTCCAATCAAGCTGTAAGAACCTGAAAGCTTGGTTGACTTCCACAGTCATCTCAAGAGGTCAAATTAAGGCAAGAGCCTTGCTGGTGGCTTGTGAGTTTCCATTACAGAAAGTGGACTGGTCTGGGTTTCAGAACACATAGGAGTTTGTGCTTAACTGAAGATGTAGGTACAATTTTTGGTGGCTGTATTTTGCAGGGAATTTTCTTCCTAAGGGAGCAAGGGCTGCTGTCCAAAGGCCATCAATTCCCTCTATCTTTGCATTTCCTGAGCTTTACAGAAAACCTAGATCAGGTTTCACAGCCCATCCCAGAAAACCTCAGCTTTTTAATCTGAAAGCAAGAGCTCTTTCAAGCAAATGTGAATTCTGTCTCAATGATTGGTATAAAGTATCTTTTTCTATATTGGGTAAGGATCTGCTCTTTCATGCCAAACAATTCAACAAGAAACTTTGCTGTTGTTTAATTCCTCTATTCTATTTTTTATGAAAATAAGAACTGAGTGAGGGGGAAACCTCTGCCTAAGCACATAAGACCCAAAGCTACCATAGTCCCAGCATGCACCTCAGTTTCAAAACACCAAGATTCATCTCAAGTGTTTCTAAGCATTGAAAGTTGCAAGGAAATCTATATTATTACCTCTCAAAATATACACTTAAAATATAAACTTCAAATATGTAAGTATACATTTTTAAAGAACACTTCTGGCTGTCATATTCCCTTTCCCTTCTTTCAAAGCACTCAACTTGGTCCGCAGCAGATTATATACCAAATCATCCTCAGTTATCATATCTCATTGATTTTGCTATATTTGCCACAAAGCATATTGAAGGTTTGAAAATCAGAACTCAATAATGTCAGGTGAGTTTACGAGGGCAATGTGCCTTCTGATAAACCAATTCATCATCTTAACAATCTTAACGTGCACCCTAATATGGGCCTTAACATTCCGGGGCATTTCTCCACATACAGCTTTCAATAGTTTTAATTTCTATTGTGACATCACTTGGATCATATTCTTCCTGTACTTAAGCTTGTGTAAACTGGAAGGCGCTCTGTTATCAATGGATTTACATGGGAGTTGGGGCCAGGCTGAGCAGTATTAGTTACTTAACTGAGTACAGAACAGCTTGTAGACCCAACAGTGTTTCTGTGTCCCTGAGCTCATATCAGGCTGAGATTCAGGACTGCATCAAGGCTCCTGTGCCATGGTTTCCATGGAAAGAAAAGTGAGACATGCATTCTGGATGGGAACTGTTGTGTGCTTTTTACAGATCCCTCTGGTTTGGGCAATCAGGGGATTAGAAAAATGATGATTTTAAAAAAAAAATGTATTTGCTGGTTAGTTTGGACACAGTTTTTATATATGTTGGCCTAATCTAAACCCTAAAGCACTCAGTAGACTTTCCTAGGTTCTCCACATTTGCATTGTGCTGGAAGTGAGGGACGTGAATGATTAGAACTGAGTTTCATTCCTGAGTCTAACGCTGCTCTCAGTAGGGACATCATGTATTTATGCTGACCTCCAGTTTCCCATTTGTACTGAGTAATGGACTCGGTAATGAAGAGTCATTCTGCATTTTTAATGTTGACGAATTTAGATTTTGGCTTATACAAGACCCCAGAAAACAGGAGGTGAACCTCCAGATGAATCTCTGGATGACATTTTCGTTCCTCATTAGTCAAAATTAGGTGGTGGAGATGCTTTTGTCTATTCAGCAAACACAGAGTGTAACATGGCAAGACTCACAACTAGTCACTAACTCAAGTGAACTCCTAAAACTAGGTGGGAAAACTTCAGTCCTAATTCCTAAGTGGTCCATGAGCTCACAGAGGAAAGGTCACTGTGGTGCGTAAATACCGCATGACACATAGCAATTTCCCTGGACACAGTAATTTCCTGGGAGATAATTTGCATCATGATGGACTGAGGTGCCTGGGATTCTTAGCAACAATGAGATACTCGTCTGCAGTACAATTCAATACTTGTAGATACAATGAATACAAAGGGCTGAATGTAACGCTGTCATTGGCCCTTATCCAGTTTTCTGATTGAAGAAGTCTGGAGTCCAGTACACACTCAATCAGCCAAGGTCCAAGATGAAGGAAAAGAAAGAAATGACCATTACAGTCAGAAACGCAATGTGCAGTATGAGGGCAGGGGCATGATTACAGCAGAGTTTTATAAAGAGGATAGAAGGTATGATGCTCTTGAAACCATCCTCTCAGAGGCTGTCCGGGGGGAAGTTCAGCATCCCTTGGCAACAAGGAAACAGATTAATATAGAGTTAATAACGTTCCCAAGGCCAGTATTCTCCTGCTGAAACAGATTCTAATATAGAAGGCTACATGTGAGCTATTTTTGTGCCTACAATGACTGCTGTGTTTGCCTCTACTCCCGGCATCACTCTCATTGTACTGTATGTAAAGCACTTTGGGACACATTGGCTATGAAAGGAAGTTCAATTTGTGAAACCAAATTCTATTCTACCCTCAGTCACTGCACACTGAGCTGGGTCAGCTCTGCATTCATTTCACTTCTTTTTTTTTCAGATTTTACAGCTCCTGCCTGCCTTCAGAGTTACCGAGGAAGCACGCACATGATTTTATGTCATACGGATATTATGTTTTTATGTGTAAAAATATGTACATGCTTACACATACACACACACACAGAATCTGTAGAAATGACTCATAATGAAAAGCAAGAGACGCGAAAAAAAATATCTGTTCATGCCTTTCTTTGCTTGAAATTTTCTATTGCTTTTCTGCTGAATGATGTTCCTGTACTGTCTACATAATGAGTACCCTCTTTCTTCAGATAATTAAAGAGATGCTGCCCATATCCAGCTAAAATTATATATTTGTACATGGCGACCTTCTATTAATAAACATGTTAGATTGTTACAACTGAACAAAACCTCACAACTCTTCATTATATCCCACCACTTAGGCTCTTTATTATCTTTCTCCTTGTGCATTTAGCACTGGTGAGAGATGCCAGAGAAACAGTGTCAGTAAAAGGACAAGGCAATGCAGCCTGTTGTCTCACACCTGGAGCCTGATGATTTGGACTGACTCCTTGGTTCTGATTGCTGGCGTGGCTGTGGGCCACTTTGCTTTGTGTTTCATGAGCTCTAAAATGGGAATAGCATTATTTCCCCCTTACCTCGCCCCCACACACAGTCTTTCAAGGAAACTTAATAGAAAACCATTGTCTTTTTCAAGGCCAAATAGTTGCCTACGGAATATCACTGATTGTTTCCAGACTGTAATTCTATGCCCCCCCCCTTCCCCACCGCCCCGGGTATGAAAAACCTCCCTCTGAATGCGGTGGCTTATTTTGGATTCCTATTTTGTGGTCTTCCCTGTAACATTAAAACCAGAGGAAGTTATATTAGACCAAAAGAGGCAGCTGGAAAAAAAAGCCATAAACCAAGTATCAAAACCCAAACCAAAAAAACTCAGTTGCATGGGCTTGAAGAAGGCCTTGAAGAAATCTGATGGGTGTTAGGTTTTTGTTTTGTTTTGTTTTCCTTAACAATATGGCTGGATTAATAAAAAGATTTATCTACTTTCTACTCCAAGTCACCTTATTCCTATGCTTAAATCATCCTTGTTACAAAAGTAGTACCACCATAATGTATTGCGCCTCTGGAAGAAGAAGCAAGCAATACGCACCTCTGTAAAACAGTTTATAAGAAAATGAACTTTTCGTTTCTCAACCTACAAAACGACAAACACATACAAAGCACATGTTGCAGCCTGTCATCTTCTCTCTGTGCTAAGGAACCTGACATCAGCTGTTCTTGCTCCAGAACCAGTGGACTTCAGTAACCCACAAGGAAGAAGCGCTTGTCCAGAGCTGAAGAAGAAAGCTAGACTTTTTCTTTGGGTTTCTCATCTGCAACTGCCTGACAGGAGGTTGTAGAGAGGTGGGGGTTGATCTCTTCTCCCAAGGAACAAGCAATAGGACAAGAGGAAATGGCCTCAAGTTACGCCAGGGGAGGTTTAGATTGGATACTAGGAAAAATTTCTTTGCTGAAAGTGTCATCAAACATTGGAATAGGCTGCCCAGTGAAGTGGTGGAATCACCATCCCTGGAGGTATTTAAAAGCCAGGTAGACATGGTGCTGAGGGACATGGTTTAGTGGTGTTTTTGGCAGTGTTAGGTTAATGGTTGGACTTGGTGATCTTAAAGGTCTCTTCCAACCTAGGTGATTCTATGATTCTGTGATTCTGTGTTTCTATGATTCTATGATTAAACTAATACATGAATAGCATTCTCAAACATATCCCTTATTTTCAGCATAACTGTGGTCAAGAAAAAAAGCAGGTAATGAAGTATGGCCAGTTCAAGTTTAAGCAATATAGTATTTGCGTGTTTCCCGCAGCTTGGCCTCAAACCCAAGCAAAAGGATTTGCTCCACTTCTTCCCTTCCTGCTCAGCATTCATCATTTCATTTCATTTCATCTTTCTGCTCACTTGCTAAGGTGTAGGTTGGTTTTAGTTTGATTTTTTTTTTCTTTCTTTTTTCTCTGTTTTGCTAAGTCTGTTTACAATCATTCCTTCTTCTCTTTCTCCTCTCTTCTGTAATCTTGGGCTGAGTAGTTCAGTTGTCTGAAGGTCTAGTTTGGTGTCCCTTGTTTTATTATTTTAGCTCATTTGGTAGCCAAAAAACATTTCAACTCACATTTCACTTCCCCAATAAATCCTGTTATCCCTGCCCAGTTGCCAGCCTTCTCGCTCACTGTTATTATCGACTATATCCTATTTGGCCTAATCTAGTTATCCAGTCTTTTTATCAGCTTATCTTACCAGCCCCCACCCAAGCAAAACCCCTTTGACTCCAGTAGCAGGCAAAGGCAAAGGCCCTCCTGTCCTCTTTGGAGTGGATAATTCAAAAACTCAAAGCGTGTGACAAGGCAGTTCTGAAAAAAGACTTTGAAAACATCCATGCAAAATAGCTCAGAACAGTGATTTTCCTCGGACACCAGGTAGACTAAATGATTCCACCCAAGCCATGCAACAAGCAATCACCTGGGAGTGAGATCTCTGAGGCTTTGCTCCGTAACATCACACTACAAAGCCAATATCCTCCACTCCTCCCACAACTGGCAGAAGTATATTTCTATACTTGCCCACTTCCTAGCCTCTCCCAGACTCTTCCAGGTACTCACTGATGAAAAACACTCTCTTGGCAGAGAGCATTTTGGCAAACTACACACTGTATCCCTATCTCCCATGAATAATATAATGTTTCTCATCCAGCTTCATCCATTGTTATGTGCATCTGAGCCTGGACTAAAATTTTGCACTAAACTATTGCTTCCGATTATCTAAAAGGAACATCTTGAAATGTTTGAATTTTGTATGCAAAATACTACCTTTCACATGCCAAACCCTTTGGAAAATCTCCTTGGAAGTTCTCTGTGTTGAATCAATAGCCCAGAAGTGTGTTAGATGGCAATGGAATGTTAGACATGTCTTTCTCAGATGACATGTAAAATTGTGGTCCTAAGAGGCCAGAGATTGTTGAGAACAGTATCTGTTTAACAACAGCTAGCAACCAGGCAAGGTTTTAGATCTGGAAGTGAAGGAAAAATCTCTCCCTCACTAATAACGCAGCATCAATACATGGATGTCAATGTGATTATTCTGTTTGGACTTTGGGTAGGACAGGTGGGATCTTCGGTAACTATCAGTAGGCAGGGCTGGATTTGATACCTAGTTTGAAGGAAGGCATCTGCAAGATCACAATATCCCTCATGACCTCAGCAGAGCCCTGCTTGGTAACTGGCATGAAGTGGAAAGGAAAAGAGGTCTTTTACTGACTCATTCCCATTTCCTGAGTCACTCGGGTTTCCCTTGCAGGTCTCCAACTAAGCACTATTCTAAGGTTGCATTACTGGCAATGCCATAATTAAAACTGAGTTGTGATACCTTATAACATAAATTTCTCCTGCATTACAATTTAGTGATTGAATTCTTTCTCCAAGTTTTGGCTCAAATTCATCAAAACAAAATACATTTTCTAACATATTATTTTCTCTTCCGCAGTAAAATATACTGATGCTTTTACTGAGAAAACCTTTAAAGGCAACTTAACTGAAAATGTGAATATATTTATTTTTGTTTTTTTCAGATATTTTTTCAGTGCCTCCATTAATTTAAGACAATCTCTCCACGCTTCCTATTTCACCCTCTGACTCATCTTGAGGATTTCTCAGTCATCTGCTGTGTGGTGGGAGTTGAAATAATCAGCAGAAAAGTTGGGCTCTTGTCTCTTTTTTCTTTTTTTTTTTTTTTCCTCTAATGTCATAACTGAATCAAGATATGCCAAGGAAAAACAAGGGACTTGACAAAAATACATTAAAAAAAAAGTTACAAATAAGCTACAGTGTTAAACTAAAGGAATGAAGAAGAATCAAATTAATAGTAATATTGTTTTTAAACCTTTGGCTGTTGTGGAGATAACCAATTTTAAAAATATAAGATTCAACAGCTACAATTCAGGAGCTGGAGAGTCAATTTCCTCCTCAAGCACAAACTTTCAGTGTGACTGTTTCTGTTGCCCATATGTCAGGGAAGAATTATAGCATCTCTTTCCTTCACAGGAACGCTGGTAGGATAAATACATTGAGGACTGGGAGGCACTCAGGTCCAGACTCATCCCACTTAACTCTGACACCTGTCTGAGGAAACCAAGAAGCAGCTTAATTATTCAAGGATACATAAAGTTGACGCAGAAGGACGGACATCTGTAGAAGGTGATTCAGCCTGCTGGAAATGTGAGACACCTTCAGGAACTGTTTATCATTTTCAGTTGAACCCATAGTAACTATGTACCTAGGGAAGGGATGCAGTTGTCTGAACACAGGTATCCAGTGATCTCTCAAATGTCCAACAGTAGCTAAGACATGTGCTTGGGGCAGATAGATATGACACAGGATATCCAGGACAGAGTGGGATGTCCCACAGCTCTTTCTATGACAGTGGATATCTATGTTGAAACAACAGAATTTTGCTCAAAGTATTTAACATAGGTAAATAAATTTGGCCTCCAGGACACCACCAGTGAAAGTCATTTAGGAGTTAAAAAGGGAAACTATTAGATGTAGAAACATCTACTTGAAAACTTCTGAGAGAATATTGTGGCTACCTTGGAAAGTGTGTCAAGTCTCGAAAGTACCTTTCCTGTTCAGTTTCCCCTCTTCTTTCAATTTTTAGTTTCACCTAAACTGTTTGTTAACCGTACGTTTAGCTGGGGATAAGGACAGGTGAAAGATGAAATGGGTAACACTATGTTACATTACATGTGTTTCTTTAATGGGGTGTTAGAGCAGTGACATTTCCCAATTAACTTCAAAGGAAGTGTTTTCTCAGACCGGTGGTTGCTCTATGTGTGCACAGGCATAGCTTTGTCCCTGAGCAGGTTTTACTGTGCTGGTTTAAGTATGGGTGACTTTGCAGCTCTGTTAAGAGGTAGCAAAGGTGGCATGTGGAAAAATCTCGATCATCCCTGGAAATGCCATGGAGGTGCTCCTTACCAACATTTCTTGAGCATGTCATTCATCATCTTAGTCTCCCTGGGGGTGTACCTATGGCCCTCATTGCTCAAGTCTCCGAGAAGCCCCCGCATCTCAGATGGATGCAGGTCTTAAGAAATTTAAATTAATAGTTAGTTGCTGTAAGCGCCCTGTAAGTGATTAGTTTACAAATACAAAAATTATTTGCTTTTCTGAGTAAAGGACCTTTGTAAGAAACACTATCGAAAGTATGTCCAAAATCCCTTCTGTGTTATAGAAAATGACTCAATCGAGCCTTTAGCCCAGTGGCTGTTTTCTGGGACACCTCTGAGGCTGAGCTGTTACATTCTTTAAAATAGGCCTAGAACACCTCTGCACCCAGCCTAGGCACCCCAGCTCAGTTACAGGTGTGCGGGCCGCTGTGGCTTAAAAAAATTATATTTAGAAACTCCAATAAATTCCTTCCTCACCAGTGGAGATACAACCCTGGTGTATAATGTCATTCCCTTTCCATATCACTGGTTTCTTTCCCCATCTTTCAGCTCCAGAGCCTTGCCTCTGCTTGGCTGTATCTGAAAGATTATAAACTTTCTTCTCTGTCCTCTTGATTATTCCTTCCAACCTTGCTAATAGCTGACCAGCTTTCCACTGTACTGTAGCACAGTATATAATAACCTGCAATTATTGTCCATTTAGGCTTTCCCCTGGGTCTGCTTTATTCCTGCCATCAGTGGACCTGTACACTGTTTTTCTGCTGATTTTACTACCAGATTCATTGCTGCTGAGAAGAAAAAAAAAAAAATCACTGATGATCTACAACCTGTTATATAATTTTCCCGTCTGTCGTTCTTATATTTTTTTTTTCCCTCCCTCCAGTTCCTTGGCCTACTGTAGAGACTTTAAGAAAATTCCTTTATAATAGGCTTTCCTCAGCTGTTGCATCCTGTTCTGTACTGGATCATTCCTTAAGTATTTTGCTGCGGTCTTCTGTGCTTCTGTACAGCAGTTACAGTTTACGTGTTACCTGGAGGTCAGTGTGCACAATAGCTCTGCTGCTCTTTGACTTGGCTTCTCCACCCTCTTTTCTGCACTGGACAGCCAAGGAAGCTAGAATCCTAGCTCAGATGTTACAGTTTGTTCCCTTTCATTTTCATTAGGAGGTAGGAAATTATTACACCAGGTCTGACCTATTTCTCAGCATCTGCACATGAAATTTACTCTATTGATAGAGCATCTATCTCCTGTCTTTCTTCTCGATCTTGGGTTATGCTCCAGGCCTGGGTTAGGTAGGCTAGTAAACCTTTCATTCAGTGAAAGTTTTGGATTGAAATGTAATGAATTTCTCAAGGCTAAGTCAAGTGGCAGTTATATGACTTACAAGCCAAAGGGTTATCGGTGGGAGCAAGACTTCTAAAGAATTCAGAGGATCCAGGCTATTGTACCCGTGAGTTTACAGAGGCACAGTGTTGTCACACCTTCTTCTTCATGTATTTTGTTTTGTTTGTTTTTTAATATACCATAGATTAATTCCACCATCTTTGAATTTATCCAGAGTCTGTTCCTGTAAACATTATAATTGGTGTTCTGTGCACTCTCATGCAGATCCACATGTACGCTGCTCAAAGGGTTAAACATATACAGTTGCGCACTTAAACAAAACCAACCTCTGCTGCAAATCATTAATATAATTGTATATGTACCCCTCGTTAGCTCCCCCAAACCACATTTACGCTTGGTTAATGGGCATGGTCATTCATGTCTAGATCCAGTCAGTTCAGAAGTGGCTTCACTGTGGAGTTCAGCAGAGGCAAGGAGTGAACTTTGGTCTTTCGTTCACAGCCCCACGCTGTTGCTTCACCACCCTGCTATGCCTCAGGTGTCCCCCCATTGGGCTTCCTGGGGGTACTTGGACCTTCTCTCCAGGAGGCTGTTTGTGCTACCCTCTAGTGGCCAAAGCACAAAGGATACAGCCAAATTAAGAGCACGTACCAATTTTTATGCAAAGGTGATCATAGATTTTTTTGGCAACATGAAATCAGAGCAAACCATTTTGGAAAGTGGAAAAAACCACCAAATAAATAAATCTGTTTAAAGTCAAAGGTTGGAAATGAAATGGAACTTCTAAAATATGAGTGTCTTCTAAATATATGTAATTTGCATAATACAAAACCTTGATGAAATGGAAGGTGATTTTAGAGTCTAGGCAGGGACTCAGAGTATTTTAAATACACCAGAAATTTCTTGTGTGAACAGAAGGCAATAGTTTGATGTTCCCACTCAACCTCAGTAAAATATGACAAAAATACTGAGTTTCCCTCACTATTTGTCTCTTGTTGACTATAAACTTTTTCAGTGACAGAAACTCTCCTACACTGTTCATACAGCTCAGTGAAGTTCTTCTTTTGGTTGAACCCTGCCACGACAGTGAAAGGAATAAATAATATTTGATTACAAGGTTGTAGAAGATGAGATTAGGTGGGACTCTGGTGAAGAGCTACTTACCAAAGACAGATGTCTGAGAGCTGTGGGAGAGCATGAGACAGGATTTCCAAAGTTATTGAGCCATCTGAGGTGCTGGATACTACTGTAAGGCTCATGTAGGGCAAGTGAGAAAATTCAGGGAAGGATGAGGAAGGGTACAGGGACAATACAGCTAACCACCCACTGGAGAAATATAGGCAAAAGACATGAGACTGTGAGTGCTGCAGAGTCCCAACTGGCACTGAGGTTTAACATTTATAAGAAAGTAACCAAACGTCCCCTGACATTCCTCTCCCTCCTAGTCCTCACCAACAGTTCTTTCAAATGTCCATTTACAAATGGGCCTATTCTGACTCTTAGAAAGTCATAGATTTTTGTAGAGAAAATAGGCTCAACAAGAAACATGCAAAATGCTGGGGGTCAGAACCAGCAGAAACCATTTTCTTTCAGTCTTGCTTTTTAAACCAGTGGAAGCAACATTTGGCAGAAGACCTGTTTTGATCCCAAACTTGAAACAGGGATTGTATTGCTTCTTATAATGTTGCTGGGAGCTATGGAAGAAATGTTCCCACACACTTACGACTGGACTAAAGTCCTCCCAAAAAGCTGAAGGCCTTTAGCAAAGAGTTTCAGAAGTCTCAGAGGTCTCCTCTGTGCATCTACAATGAGGAAATTTAATTACTAGTTGTTCAAATATTCAAATGGTTCCAATTGCTTTCAAAACACAAGGCTATTGACTTCCAGTAACACGTGTGTTCTCACTTGGGATAATACCAAACTCCTGTTCAAATGACAAAGGAGCAACTTAGGTGGAAGTTAAGACCATTAATTTAAAATAAAAAATCCCCAAACTTTTTAAACTGCTTTAGGTAGCAATAGGCATCATCTAATTTTATTACCTGGTAGTTTATAATCGTTTTACAGTAATGTACCCAGGCAACTCTGTTTCTTCTGGGCACGTGGAAGAGGGTTGCCATTTTGACTGTGCTGGGCTACTGGAGACCTATCTCCTATGGGGCTGTTTTAGTCTCATGAAATAGTAACCCCTAATGTGAGGGGCTTGATGCAGTAGGTAAAAATCAAAATAAGACTTACATTCATAAAAAACTCATGAGTTTAGCAAACAGAGGATAAGACAGCAGCTGAGAGTTTTGAATTGAAAGCTTAGTGGTTAAATCACGGTTGCTTAGTGTTTGTCTTCAAAGCTGTACTCCCAGGAAGGAGGGCAGGCAACCTAGATATTAAGTGGAAGATCAGATTAACCCTGACATTTCTAGGTCAAGGGAAGAACTGAGGTCATGCCTTTCCCATGCCCACCAAAGTCACATCTGTGTTGATCAGAAGTGCTCATGGAAGTACTGATACAAAATTCAGGAGGGCAAATGGTGCCACTACTCTTTAAAATGCAACATGTCAACAATTACTTATGTTTTCACTCACTACATCACTATGTATGTTCTACCCTGTCTCTCTAAAGCAATCTTATAAATCATTGAAGAGAATGGTTCTATTTTTGCCTCAAATATCCTAGCCTTGAATTCTTATGAATATTTTCTAAATTAGGTCTTCAGTTTACTAGATCATTTTATTACTTGGAACTGGCTGTTTTATTTTATTTTTTTGCTGGTCCTTACTTTGGAGAACAATAGCTTGGAGGCAGAATAATCAAGCAACTAGCTACTGTTTGATGAAGCGCAGTCATCCTTTCTGGTTTCTGGAATACGCTTATCTCCTGGTTTTGTATGTTATGGGAAGTTTCTGTTTAAGAAGAAACAAAAAAGTTGACTTTGGCTAGTAACACATGGGAGCTAACTCCGCGTCAGACTGTAGTGAATGTAAAATCATTAAATAATCTATTCCTTTGTCCTTCTAAGGAAGATTTTCTGCCTATTAAAGGCCTGATACGTGTTGACTGTGTTTTAAGAACCTCCAGCAATGGAGATGTTACACACTTTCCAAAAAATTTACTCAGCTGCTTGACTATTCTCTAACAGGAGAACATTTTACTGGTGGCTAATTTAAATCTTCTTTGCTGCAATTTAAGTCCATGCCTTCTTTTCCTATCCACAGTGAATCTGAAGAATAATTCATTACACTTGTCTTGGCAGCTCTTGAACTGAAGAACCATTACCTTGCTTCCTACTAGTCTTCTCTTTTCTAGACAAACTGCACCAGTTCCTTCAGTCTTTATTTTGATGACAAACAGGACAGGTATAGCTGAACCATGTAGCAACATATTTATGTCCGTGGCTCTGATTTTAATATTCCATTCTGTTCTTTTCACATTAGGATCATATTTTTGTTAAATTCTCTTTCACATATCAACATAAATGAGAAGGATTTTGTATTTGGCCTGGATTACCCCTCTGTATGTCACCCTCTGCCATCTGAACGTAGTTTAGAGAAGATGCTACAGCATATGACATCTGAAGAGAAGGCTGAGGGGAGACCTTATTCTTGCTTCTAAGTATCTAAAGGGTGGGTTGAAGGAGGATGGAGCCAGACTCTTTTCAGACAGGACAAGGGGCAACGGGCACAAGTTGGAACATCGGAAGTTCCATTCAAACCTAAGAAAAAACTTTTTTACAGTGAGGGTGCCAGAGCACTGGAACAGGCTGCCCAGGGAGGTTGTGGAGTCCCCTTCTCTGGAGATTTTCCAGACCCAACTGGATGCAGCCCTGAGTAATGTGCTGTAGGCATTCCTGCATCAGCAGGGGAGTTGGCCTAGATGATGTCTAGAGGTCCCTTCCAACTCTGAAAATTCCATGATTCCGTGATTCTGTGATCTGTAGTGATAGCTCTTCCTGTAACTCCCGTACTAGTAGATGCAAGGACTTTAGGAGCTGTGTCTGTGTGTAATAACTGTAGGTTTTAGCACAGTGACTGTAGCTTTTCCATAACAGAACTACAGTCTAGTACCCCAAGCTGTGGCACCCAGTAAGTGAGGACACTGCTGCATCCCTGAAAAGCATTGAGCCCTCTCAGTGGGCAAACGCTTCACTTTATTTCTAGGATTTACGGAGAAGAGAGCAATTATTGTCCACATTGCCATGGACAGATTATGCAGAAAACCTTGTTCAGTTAGCTTCTATGCTACCTGTATGACTATGGGTAGGTCATGAAGTTTTCTCTTGTCTAAATTTCTTCTCTCTGGAACATGGAGAGAAAGCTTTCTTGACCTCATAAGGAGGAAAGAATTTAAAACTGTATAATGGTACTAAAAAAAAAGGTAAGATGCATAAGTACCATTACAGCAAGAACAACCACTCTGTAACAAACTGTGAAGCAGTGACACCTTTTAGATTATGCACAAAGATCCAGATATACAAAAGCAAAGGAATACATTACAATGACTATGCCTTTTACTGTTTAACTCATAAAAAAATGCATTTGCTCCAGGAACAAATCATTATATGTATAAAAAATACATGCCAGTTTACCTTAAATGAGATTTCATGTACATGTTAATTTTACAATGAATTTACACTGTACACATTTCTTATTTTCTAAATAGTATACTTAGGTATCAAAATCAGCATGAGAAATGAATAAAAAAATTGGATTCTTACTTTAAATGTCCATTGCCTGATAACTACTCATACGTTTGTCTATTTGTGGGCAATGTGGGAGTCTCAGTGCTTTCAATAGGTAGGATTTTTAAACTATGTGATTTGTAAACTATGCAAACCATGGCAATTCGTGACTTTAAATGTTCCTTAAGTGGAGAGTTTGGCATTTTGTAAAACAGATAATCATCACAGATAATAGTTTCATTAGATGTTGTGGGGTCTTGTCACCTCTAAAAAGTAGGTAATTTCCTCCCAGATAAGCAGCTCTCCTCTGTTTCCTCTTAAGGTTCATGACACTTCCCAGTATAAGGTCCTCTATCCAGTTTCTTACAGCTTTGACATCTTCAGTGCTTGCTTGTCTTTGCAGGAAAAAAAAATCAACAGACCAACACAAACCCCAAAAAACCTAAACCACTGGCTTTTCTGGAGAACAAGACTAGAGAAAAATACATTGCTTGTCCTATCTACAAATTTCTGGTAATATGTTGTTAATTAAGCTCTAAAGCTCTGATAAGCTGCAGTAAAGATTCAAGATCTCTGACGATGGCCTTTGGTTTGGAGATGGGCCCCTTGCTGTGACTAGGACTTGACTGACATACAGGCCTCTAAAATTCACAATCTCATTAAGCTCTTAGAAATACCTTAAATTTCAACTGCAAAATTCACTTTCAGCTCCAATTGCAGTTCAGCATTGTGGGCTGTGACACTTTCACCATTTTGGTACCTGAATGCAATGTCTCTCCTCTACTTTCTCTGGTCCTCCCTCCTTTCTCCTCTCCTCAGATGGGTCTCACTGGAGAAGATGAGGAAATTGCTTGGTGCAAATGTAGGAAAGAGAAGATTTGGCTTGAGAATGGTGGAAATGGCTCAGGACAAGGAATTTTTAAGGAAGTAGGAGAAGAGGAGGAGAAGGAGTGAAAAAGGAAAAAGAAACTGCAATTAGGTGATGACGGGAAGGAAAGGGGGGAAACTAAAAATGGACTGGACCGGACAGAAGAAGGAAACAGGAAGATGGATTTAATTAAAAAAAAAGGGTTGTGGGACAAGAAGACAAGAAGGGTCTGAGGATGGATGCTATGCTGGGCACACAAGCCACTGCAGATAGAAAATATATGCAAGGAGGGCAATTATTTTCATTAACAAAACTCCTGAGTCTTCAGTGACAGATGTATTCACTATAGTTGGATTTTGAACATGCAGAACACAATATAAAGTGAGCTACACTGAAAGATCAGGTACTGGCCATCTCAGTACAGTACCTGCAAATTTAAATTTTAATATCTCAGTGCCTCAGTTTCTCACTGTGTAGGACATACAATTAAAACACTGAAGGGTTGTAAAGTAAATCCTGTTCTACCCATGCACTGAAAAAGAAGGCAAATGTCTTAACTTTTTAAAAGAAAGAAAAGCTTTTTTGTTTGTTTTTTTCCCCCCAATTAACATGTTTTATGAAAATAATGACCTTTTAACTTTGTTATTAAAATATTTTTTTAATATAATGGTTTTATATATTTCCCAGGAGAAAAATATCTGACTAAGTTAAAAATACGCCTCTGTCCCTCGCACAAGTTTTTAATTATATAAAAGACTCTAATTTTCAGTTCTACTCATATATGCTGCCTGTTTTCCTTAGAGTCATGTGAGAGGAGCTAGAAATAAAATCTAAGTCTGTGAAGCTTTTCTGTTACAAACCAGAAAGCTGCCAGCACGGTGCTTCTTGATGCAATGGGAGTGGTGGTTTTTCCGAGATGAACATTTGCAGCATCTAAACTCACTTCCCCAAGCAACCATCAGATGGTAGCAATGCTTGTTTGCTATCTACCATGGACTAGATTCAAACTGGGATGCAGAAATCAAGGCCTTTATCACCAGTCCCTGCAGGCACCCAGTCGCCTTTTGAGAGTGCTCTGATGTCAGCATTTCAGAGGACACGAAAGCTGCAGATCTGAGTGTTAATGCTGAGGTAGACACTATGTAAAGCAATCTGATCTTATATGCACAGAGTTGTAGCCAATAGCCACATGCATGAGGGAACAGATGAAACCCAAGGGAAATGCAGATGTCCTGTCCCTGGTTTTGTTCTCTAGGTTTTGGTTTGCTGCAAAGAAGGACTCTAAGGGGTGCGGAAATAAAAGTAGTGAGAAAATTAACTTGGGACCTTGAAACTAACTGTAGTAGAAACTCTCAGGGAAATCGATCCAATGTCGCAGAAGGGTGATAGACCGGACTCCCGTAGCGTGTAGGAGTCCTTGGTGAAGTGATAAAAAGCTGTCGTATTGAAGACCTGGCCTAAGGTCACTGAAAACAGCCCTCTACCCTGGATATCGTTAGTCGCGTGTCATCCTTGAAGCTGAGTGCCCCTGACTTTAAACGTCAAACAGTTAGACACCTAAGCTTGACTTCCCGTTTGCATTCCATGTATAGCTCATGGGGAGACAGAGACCTCGAGAGAGAGGAAAAACTTTGCCCAGGCTTAGGTTCCTGACCTGAGGTGTAACAACACAGCCTGTGAAGGTGGCCGTTTCTCTCTACTGACCATAAACAGATCTTGTTTGACTCGCTTAGATTTTGGCCTTAATTTTAGGAAACTAATGTAGAATAAATCAATACCTGTGAATGCCATTGAAAGATTTAGTTCCCAACACTCGTTCAGCTTTCCTTTCCTAGCCAAAAAATAAGAATAACTTTATAAAATATATGCACATGACATGCAGTCACAAAAATCTGTCACCAGTTCACTGACAATTTAAAATTAATTGATTCCTCTCCAGTTGCTTAAATTACCGATTTTCTCTTGAGACATCAGTACTATTGGGACTTTCATCAGGAGTTAGAAAGTACGTTTGTTCACTAGTGCTATTTTTGCCAATCTCCCATCAAGTCCGGGACTGACTCCATTCACATGGGCTGTTGCTGCTGAGAGGTGTCTGATCCAGCTGCCCTGGGAGACCTGCCTTTTTGGGTTCATGTTGCTTTGCTGCTTGGTGCTCATGTGATGCCTTCTTTGGCAAAATATCCCTTTCATTTCCCCTCTGGCCCCTGTCCCCTTTGTCTGCAAATGTCTCCTGCTCAGTCTTCCCAAGGTGGCAGCTTCATTAAACCACAGGATGGACGCTTGGGGCATCTTTACTGTTTGAGGCAACTAATTCCCATCAGTAAATTACTAAGCTGTAACCCACTGTCAGACTTTATGATGGCAGGTGTACTATATTTAACAAAAATAGATTTGGCATGCCTGATTACCTGTTTAGCCATAGTGTCTCCTAGTAAGCTCTCGGGGAAGTGAGAATAATATTCTAGAACAAGTACATTTTTTTTCCTGTCAGCATAATCAGACCTATGTCGGCTTTGCTCCAGAGAGCCTTTTCTTTTTTTTTTTCCTGAGTCACTGACATTGGGTTTTTTTGACTTGGACTGGACTTATATTTTTGGCATATATAGCAAGTCTTGACAACTTCTTAAATGTCAATTTATATTTGTCTAGCATACTTTTTTTATAACTCTTTGGTTTTTTTCTTAGATTTTTCAATTCTTAACTGGCCTTAGTAGATCCCCAGAATTAGTTGCAACGTCTGGGTGCAGCCATGAACTGGGACAAATGGAAAGCGGTCTGGGCTGGTTACTCTTATCCTACGTGCTTGTCACCAGGCGTCTCGGCCACCTTGGTCACCCTGGTGGTGTCTCCTCAGGACTGGGATATTATGTTACACCTCCCCAGATGTGTGGGTTTTCTTTCTGAGTTGTTGCTTTAGTAAGTACAGTATGAATTTTGTCAGGCATTTGTTTGTGTTAAATCAAAGAATAAGCTCAGACAAAACCTGTTCAATGTGCTCCTTTGCACTTCCAGGAGGTGTTCCAGAGAGAGGGACTGAAGTTTTAGCTGGCTGCCAAGTTTGGTTTTAGCTTGCAAATTGTATCAAAACCAAAAAAAAGTATTTTCAGCAGAGTGATGGGAGGCCATGAGATGTTTACACATGGTCAAGATGGAGAATAACTGCCTCTTATAAATAAGTACATGTTACTTACTACATCTATATGCAAAGACTAAAGCCTTATTCTCCATTTAAGTGCGTCACTATGATGAACTCTGTGCTGCTCATCTTTGGTTTTCACCATGTTGCTGAAAAAGATCATTAATGGTGCCCTCCCTGAGCAACTGCATTTTACACTTACTGTCACCTTAGGGTTGAGTCCTTTTAAATGAATATGTTGCGCCTGCATTTTTTTACTGATATTTGCACCAAATATCCAGGAGACATCTCTGCCTGGCACTGGTTTGGATAATTAGACTGGCAGCTACTTTTCTATATGGCTTATCTGTACATTTTCCCTTTCTTTTGGAACATGATGGAAGTGATGACTTACGTGGTTGACTTAAACACCATGTTGAATCAAATCCTGTATTTGTCTTTGTGTTGACAATCTTTCGAGGCTGCCCAAAGCCTTTGATTATGCCATTCTTGTGTCCCATCCCAGAGCTATGACTGTCAGCTATGCAGAACTTTCTGCTGTTCAGTGTGGCTTGGTTGTAGTGGGCTGGGTCAGGTGTTGGAGACAACCTAAATGGCAGAGTGTGGGAATGAAGCCTCCAAAAAATATCCTGAATGTGGAGAGATGTGTGGCATTTCTTGTAGAGGCACATGCCACATTCTGACTTCCCAAGAAGAAAATTTAGCATTGATCCTAACTGCTGTCATTTTTCTCTTTAAGTATAGTAGGAGACATTTTCTTTTTGTATCTCTGTTCAGTTTGGAAGCACCTATAAAAAAGGAAATATTTCATTCTCCCCAGTATCTCCACTTGGCCCTTTACTCCCTTTAGCAGTCTCATGGCAATAAGGCTGCCTTAGCTTTTCTTTTAGCCTCTTCTTTAACAAAACGCTGTGTTTCCTGAGGGCCGTAGTGGCCATGAAGTTCAGCTATGTCCTAAGAGCTTCTTTGTTCCTTCTTGCAAATCCAAAGTTGCTTATACTTTCTTGATGACTTTACAAACTTGTTGAATTTTAAGCCCAATGATGAGTGGGCTTTTTTTTCCCCACCCCTGGGGATATTTCAATTGCCATATATTAGGGATTTTGGCTAAATGATAAATCTTTTGCTTGCGTAACTTCATGGAAAGCAGAAAAATATGGAGAAAAGATGAAGCAATACTTGCTTTTTACTGAGTTTTTTTTCCTGCTTGATTGTTGTAAATGCTTACATGGTGAAAAACAAAAAATATAGTGCACACAGGTATATATCAATAACAGGAAGTAAGAACCTCGCGAGTCCTGTTGATTAATGACACATATAAGCCATTGCTAAGTCTTCCCTGTCAGCAGTATAGAAATTCAGAAATACTGATTTATATATATATACAGGCTGCAAAATTAGTTATGGCCATGTGGCCTTACTGCGTAGACTGAAGCTGGAGAGTTTCTCCCCATGATTGCTCTACCTGGCTTAAACACCTATGGCTGAACCACAACACTTCTTTCTGAAAGTTGAACCAGTTTTGATCGTGCTACTGCCTTCAAAAGGAGGGAAGTGGGTATACATGATGCAGGTGCTGATGATTTGTACTGTTTCTCCTCTCGTGGCAGTGACAGGGCTTATGCCATGATGTGGCTTTGAAAACCCCAGCTGTATCTCTGAGCATGAGATGTTATAATATGAGTCTGAGCAAACTCGTGGAAATGGTATTCTTTTGACTTCCAACAAGAATAACACCAGCTGATATATATCAAGGCCTCTATTTATTTTAGCCGTTTTTTTCTGTTGTTGTTAGTGATGACTAACATTTCTTTCTTGATGGAGAACAAAATAGGGCGGATAAAACATAGTGAAAAGTTAAATCAAAGGCATCTGTGGTTACTGAAAGACAGCATTCGTCAGTAGGGAAACACATTGGGAACCTGGGAGTGCTTGGATTTTAATGCCTTCAGTTTAAATGTCAAGCATCAGTATGATATTTTTCTGAATCTATAGAATTTAGGTTCAGAGTCTTCTTAAAAAAAAAACAAACAAACAGAAAAAGATATCTAAAACTTTCTGGTCCCTGTGTTAAGGATCTTATTCAACCTTCACTCACTCATCCAGGGTAAATGGGAGAATGTTCAATGACATAAGCGGAGGGTCAATACATGTGTGAAGAGCAAGGCTTCTTCTCCCTTGAGACAATGTACTTGTTCAAGGAAAGCTGCAGAGACATTGAAAGAGGTGATTCATGGTTTAAAGAAGTTCAGAGCTATTCAGAATTTTGTTTTCAATTAATAATGAAAAGACTATAATATATAAACTGAAAAGCTTACGAAAATGGCAGGGATCTGTTTCTCTTACAACTTGGAAACACCCAGAACATTCCCCCTTGAGTAGAATAACTCAGCTGTGTGCCAAGAAAGACAGAGAGAGATTGCTTCCTCTTCAGTGTTGGTAAGACAGTTTCAAAACATAATGTATTTGGAGGGAGAAGAGGAAAGAGGAAGTCCTAGGGAGGGAAAATATGATGGGCAAAGAGTATCCACTGGCATCTGTCAAACCAGGGCAGCTTGTTGTCAGTCCTGCAAGCCTGGGTTATATCAAGTCAGATTTCTCCATTGTATTGGACATACTTAATTTTAACCGACGAAGATTCTCAGATGCCTTGAACTGATTCTGTGGTAAACATGAGCAAACCTAAATAGCTTCTTTATTATAGTTTATTGTGCAAGTGTTGGTTCATAATAAATCATTGTACTCTTTAGAAACAAGCTTGAAACAAGTGCATAAATATTAAATGGCCTCAGGAATAAAGACATTTTTAGCAGAATTATTGAGTGTGGTTTTCCAAATCCATTGGGTAATCCAAAATCCCCATAGTCATTTAAGGACCAACATGTACTGCCATTTATAGTAATGTAAATCCACTGTAACTGTGTTGAAGTCAATAGAGTTATTCAAAATTAACATAAAAAATATAACTAGAGTTTGGCCTATGAAATATAAACAACATAATTGCCTGAAATTCTATCCATTAGGATAAAGGAATAAAAATTCTATACCTCTGCAGAAATAGGAAGTAAAGTGATCTGTATTATGTGTGAAAATTTAGGCAAAAAAGATTATGCTGATTTCATTCATGTAATAAAGCTCTTACACCCTAATCAGAAACCTTCAAGCAGAAGTTATTCATTAAAAAAAAAATATTGCTATTCTACATTTTAATAAAAGAAAAGAAAAGGAAGCACCAGCTCTGTGGCTTTTGCAAAATAGAGATATTCAGACCAATTTTGTTGTTTGCAGGCCCGTCTTCTTTTAGGAGGAAGTGGTAGAAAAAATGAGCAGTTCGTGTATCCTCAGTTGCTGATGCTCTGTAGACTTCTCACATCACTAGGGATATTCTCTTGGTGATATCCATGTTGTGCCTCGGTTACCCGAAGCCTAAATTACACTTGCACAGGTTGTCTTTGTCTCTACTCACATCAACACTTACAAGATACAGTTTGCCAATGTATGTGATGCGTAGGTACAGATGGGAGACAGCTGAGTCCATGAGAGACACGTAATTTCAGGGCATCCATCTACAATAACACCAGTCACGTTAGAGTCCTGCTAGCATAGGGGAAGGACCAAAGAGCTGGGGGTCCTCAGTGTGGCCCATGAGAGTGCCTTTGGGGACTCACTAAAATGCCAAATGTGGGTTTTTCTGCTCAGAGCAGAGCTGACCACTGAGAGTGAGCAGAGAACATGCAGCGTGACCTGATCCAGTACAGAGCTAATGCTCGGGGACTGTGGCAGTGGAGGCATCCCAAGACCTGGTCAGCAAATGAGATATCATAAACGCTCTTCTGCCAGGCTGTGGGGATGTTGTGAGGACCAATGCATTGATGAATGACAGCACTTACCTAACGGTGGTATTGCAGTCCCTGCTGGAAAGTGGAGTGAAAGGAAAGGGGTGCGTGTGGAGCAATAACGCTCTCTCCTTAGTGTATTTACTTGTACATTCATAGGTAGTTAGGGCTCAGTTCAGCCTAGTAGTTCTATACCACTCAATGTGGGATGCTGTTGCACAGGACCATTGTTTGAGGTCTAAACGGGGACCCAAGGTCCTGTGGGTGGCCTCACAGAACACAGCAGACACCGTTGCTGAAAACTCTCCTGTTAGGACACGACCGCTGACTTACTCCCTGCCCTGCTATCCATCAGCAACAGACTCAGTCACAACTACAGGGGACAGGAGACAACTTTGGGACATTGTGTTGTATATTTGAGTGCTTGATTTATGAAACATAGCAAAGGCAAACCAGAGCTGGAACAACTTGTCCATAGGAAAACTCCCTGTGCTTCAGCTAGGAGACATGCCTTTAAATACAACCTCAAAACATTTATTAAAAAACAGAACAGTTTGTATTGTATTCAATAATGTTTTCAAAGGATTGTCAGCCTCTGTCTGTGGGTACCTTTTCTTACAACACATAATCTATAGCACTCATTTTTCCCCCCCTCAATAACCATATAACAGAGATATGCATTACAGAAAATGTGTATAGGTTTGCCTCTATTATAGTCATGATCAAAAGGCTATGATATATTGAAATATTTGCTTTGTACAAATACATCTGTTATCAGAGGGTTCTTTAACATAAATGGTGTATTTTCTATAATGTGCTCCATCTAATGAATGGTTCGGCGAAAGCATGAGAACAGAGCTATGTGGGGAGAATGCAGTAATTTCTCTTTAACATGCAGGAATTCTGAATACAAGTAAATGCATGCCAAATTTTATTGCTTCTAAATCTGAATAATTGTATTTCTGAGCTGTGCATCTGGGTAGATAATAAAGCCACAAAACAATTTAATGAAACATATAAAAAATCAAATGACATTACTAAATATTATAATATGCAGAAAATATATTTTGCATATTGTCACCTAATCTTTCATCCACATACTAACAAATAATGCAACAATAATTGAAAGTCTTATTATCCATCTACGTAAATCGAGACCAAATTTACCTTGTTTCCTTTTCTTTGTGTGTGTGTGTGTGTGTGTGTGTGTGAACATAAAAGTGAGATTGATATTATTGCTTTATGTTTATGGTACATTTTTTCCATAATAACTAAGGTGACCAACATAAGTCTTTTTTCCATTCAAATCAGTCCTCAACTCATATTGTGATTATGTTACCTAGCCAAGTGCTTATAAAAGGTAAGACTTGAATATGTGGCCTTCATCGTTCCCTCTCTTTGACGCATAATTCTGCAGGACTTAAAGCTGGAATACCATAAGGAAAGTGGGAGTCCTTATATATAAATTCGGCATCTAAAATTCACAGGTATGAGGTGCCTTCACCATCCATTATAGCCAAAGGACAGATATGGGTAATGCAGAGGGCAGTACTGCTGACTCATTCCTGAAGCCTATTTTAGGACAAGGTGAACTGCCCTTTTGGAGGTACGTGTTTCTGTTGACTCTTAAGGAATCCTAAATGGCTAGCTTAGACTTAGATGTCTAACTTTCAGAGGATCACTTAAGGAAACAATCTCATCTAAAGAGGTTAAAATACTCACAGGCTCCAGGAGGGAGGGATCTCTTTTGTTCTTGCAGTGATTCTAGCACTTTGTCACTGATTTATTCCGCTCTGCCATGGAAGAGGTCACTGCAGACTTCCAGCTGGTTGTAATGTCTGGATTTAAAGGACAATGATCTGAAGCGTCTGCCGCAAAATGTCTTTTGCAAAGGTGAGCCTGTATCATCAAAGGCCATACAAACAGTAGGAAAAGGACTGAATTTCCCACAGACCAGAGCTTGGTAATGTTGTTCTGGCTTTACTCAAGACAACTGTCTCCCCTTTCTTTCCTGTGATGTGTTGGCCCAGATTTTGACGTGCTTGTACAGTGCAGTGTCCCATACCACGGGATGTCCAGTTGAAGTCAGTGCAGGAAATTGTGCCAGGTTAAAGTAGGTAAGACTCCGCCTTGTTTCAAGAATGTATAATCAACTCCTTTTTGATAGTTACCGCCTACACTCATAAAGAAGGATTGCCATCACCATCTATCCCTTTGCTGCTGGAAGGAAATCTGTTCCGTTCTCTCTTTGCTTTGCTTTCTTACACACATCAGGTCAAGTTCAGAGTCTTGAACGTTACTTCATAAATTCTGGAAAGGTAAACTGGGGATTAATAAACACTCTGAGCCAATTAGTGAAAAAACTTCTTGTGAAGGAAGGAACTGTCTTCAGTGAGGACAGAGACTTCATACTGTGAGGTGTTTATTGTACTGAAGACAGGACTTTTTTTTTTAGAAACCACACTGTGATTGTGGAACAAATTTCTGTAAGAAGAAAGACCCATTGTGTAAATCATAACACTTTCCACTCTGGGTGTCAAGTGCACTTTGTGATTCCTTCTGCTGTTCTTACAAACAACTCGCGCTGCCTTGATATAAGATAGTCAGTTAAAAAATTAGAATTTTCTTATCAGAAGAGAGAGTAAGAAAGACCCAGACATAACTAACCCTGGTGTCCGCATTCCTTGAGGTGCTACTACAATGAGCAAAAATGCTTTTGGAGGAATATAAGTATAAATATACTGAAAAATAAAGATTAGGAATTGCCACATAGAGATTTGCTACAGTGAAATGGTGAGCAGAATAATCAATGCATATAAAAATATTCTGCTTCCTTGATTTAAGAATCAAATGCCTGTAGACAGGTTTTCCTCTCATTCACACTGGGGTAATTTATTGTACTTCACAGAATGCAGAAGAAAACTTGTCCCTTAATCTGTGAAAGGAAGTTTTCAGGATGAGGAATTTGATTTGACTTCAAAGAATATGAATCAGTTCTTTCTATTCTGTAGTCAATTATTCCCTTTCAATGCAACTCCCATTGGGAATAAAGCTTTCTCTGATGAGGTTTAGCCTTATAGTCCACTGCAGTCTCCCTGGATTCAGCCTTGCCTCTGAGATTCTTTCTCTCTTTCTCTCTTTCTTCCTTCCTTTCTTCCTTCCTTTCTTTCTTTCTTTTCTTTCTTTCTTTCTTTCTTTCTTTCTTTCTTTCTTTCTTTCTTTCTTTCTTTCTTTCTTTCTTTCTTTTCCTTCCTTCCTTCCTTCCTTCCTTCCTTCCTTCCTTCCTTCCTTCCTTCCTTCCTTCCTTCCTTCCTTCCTCTCTCCCTGCCCCCCCGCCTCCTTCTCTGTCTTCCTACCTTCCTTCGAACCAGTATTTTTCCAACAATTTATTGAAGATTTATTTAGACAGCCGTTATCTAAATCAGAACTAAAATTCTGGTAAAAGAGTCATGATTAAATCTTTGAAGCTTAAATGAAGGAAGCTATATTGTCCACTATGTCTAACGGGAGATTTATGATTCAGATATTTGGCTTATATACGATTTATGATGTCATATAATCTTGAAAAATAAAACCCCAACACGTCAAGATCTGGGATGGAATAGCTGTCTAATTCCTAAAAGAAGATACTTAAAAAAAAATAAAAAAATAGTTCAAACCATTGTAATTCATTAAGTCTAAACAGAACTCTCTATCTGAATGAGTGCTAATGGTCTCTAATATTGTTAGTATTTTAAAATATTAAAACTGTCCATTCAAAATATAAAGCACATATAAATAATATAATTTGTTTATTCTTTAGCCAGTATAAACATGGAGAGCTGTGTGCCTAAAATATGTCTCCTTGCAATTTACCTTTGTGATGGCATTGAAGGTGGTGAAGTATTTTTTCAGGATTAATGTGAATTAGTATGAGTTTTTGAGTGGGGTCCAAATTACAGGTTTTTATGGAAAAGGTACATTTGGAAGCAAAACATAATTATGAAGTTCAGTCCTAGATTCAAATTTGAATGCTTTCCTGAAGGTCTGAAAGATAAGATTTTGTAGCTACAATTTCAAAAAATGTGCTAAGTACTGAGCTTCCCCTCCCATACTCTCTTCTGTCCAGATTTGACTGTTTTTTGATGTTTAGCTAGAAACATCAGAAAACCTTTCCCATAGTTGTAAAAACAGTGTTTGCAGCTCAGTTAAATGGACACTGCAAATTTAATTCAGGATTAATATGTAGGTTTGGTACACTTGCTGTTTTCTGTAATTTAGCTATATCTAATCCAACTATCTCACAGCCATAAAATTTGAGAAATATACTCTAGTGGAAATTAAGCAGGGGTTATCAAAATGATCAGAACTTCTTAAGGAGATGTGATTTCTCTGTTTCAAAGTGATGTATAAATGAGATATGGGGCAGAAAAGCTGAAAAAGCAGATTTTTTTCCCTTATTTTTAATGTATTTCTAAAATTTCCTAACATTAAAAGTGTCATTTAATGTACTAGATCTGAAGTGTTAAGTATCTCCATATGATGTCTTAAACGCAAACAACAAAATATTCCAAAATTGTAACTGGAAATGAGGAGGTGAAATAGATTGTAAACCTGAACTGAAACTGATTTTCCAGTTTCAGTGTCCCATTATGCAGAAACATAAAACACAACAAAAAAGGAGATCAGACTCTTCATTAAAAAATTGAAAACCAAATTACTCACAATGCAGTCACTATCTGGAAAGGGGGAAGGTTGCAGACAACTTGGGGGATTCATACAGGGAGAAGCTATGCTTATCCTTTCTTCTTTATAGGTGAGAGAGAAGGCTTGGTATTTTTTATTCTTGCTATATAGCTTCATGATATGGGAAAAAGGGTGAGATTCTGTGATCTAAGGTGGAATTTATCCAGACAAGGAAACACCTCTTTTTTAGATTCTCAGCTTTACTTTCATGTTCTTCCCCTTTAATGTTAAATGGGTCACAGGACTGACAACTTACCCACCTTTTAAAACTATCCATGCTTCCTTCTGCTGCCTGAGGTAACCAGCAGTGATTAGAATTGCTTAATATTTCAAGCAGAGGGCTGGGGTGGAAATGCTCTAGCTTATTGGTAAGCAAAATAGGCGGCACTGGTCTCACTGGTAGCAGGAAGATGAGTGGTTTAGCATCAGACATTATATACTTGGAAGAAATAAAAAAAAAATCAGGAAAAATATAAATAAAAAAGAGTGCAAAGTTTTATTGTCAAGCGCGGCTGTCACTTCATGAAACCAGAGTCATATATAAGATATATGTGACATACTAATAGGAAGTAATTTACCCAAGGATGTTTTTGTGCCTTGAAGTGCCTTCAACATTTCTGCTTTGAAAACTTTGCAAGTGTGTATGCATCAGAGCAGTTACCGAGGCGCTGAAGTTCCCAATTTGTGCACAATGTGACTTTTATAATGCTATTAAACTCATCTCATGGAAAGCGGTGTGCACAAAACAATGATACATGAGATCTCAAGGAGGCTGGTGAGCGGGGGAGAAGGCTGGAGTGAGGAGAAAGCTTTTATAAAGTCACTTTGAGACTGCACCTCTGCTCCAGAAACCTTCTGTTTATTCACATTGGAAATTATCTCCTGCGCTTTGGGCTGAGATTCATGCTGCATTCCTTACCCCCTCTGTATAATAAATTACATGCAATTTTTTTTTCTCTCTCTTTAAAGTAAATTTAGTGTTGATGAGATGCAGCAGATTGACAGTCCTGGTAATTGAACTCATGTATTTATCTCTAGCATGGGGCAGAGACAGCCCAAGATTCCCTCCTGTCCCATGAGCTCTAACTTGAAGGGATGGCCTCAGATGAGGATGCAATATTTGTAACTCTACTGGTCATGCAATCAGCAGTAAAAGCTCACCATTTTCCAGCTGAAGTGTGACCTTATTCTCTCTTACCCTTGCTCCTGCCTTGCCCACCTGCCCTGCTCTTCTCTCTTTGGCATCTGGACTTCGGGGGAATTTTTGTAACCCGTGTGAGCAGTAACACGCCCATGGAGCCCAGTTCTGGGTACAGGCGTTTCAGAGAGTTTATTGGAACACAGGTAAACCCCACAATTATACAACTGAAAATGTCATCTTTCCTCAATGTTGCATGATGGGACAGTTCTGAGCACTACCTGTGTCCAGTGGGAACCAAACTGAGGACACCATATTAATTTCGTAAACAAAAACTGTGGGATGGTGATAGACTTGGGGAGAGAGGACACACATATTTTCCTGTGTGATAGGAAAGTCTAAAACTGCAATTTTTCTTCGTCCATTCATAAAATACAAACAAACCCTGAGAACAAACAAATAAACCTCTTGCTGCAAAGTGAAATTCCCTGGAAAAAAAATAATGAGGAGGGTGAAGGTCAGTCCAAATATTTTGCTGTGATAAATTCAGAGCATTTCGTTCAGAGTAAAACAATATATGACTTTTTTTATTGCACTAATCCAATGATATTTTAAGCTATTTTGAAATTTTAAAAGAAGTATCCCGTGTGGAAAATATTGTTACAGAACACTTTGTCATCATTATTGTGTTTCATTTGTTTTCCTCCTCACATGAAATTTGCTTGAAAACAATGTATTTTTAGGCATTTTGAAAGATGTCATTTTCATCACCAGGCAGGCATTCTGTCAGCATTGCTTTAAACAGCTTTAAAATGGCAGTGACTCTGGCTCTGGAACACTCTGCCCAATTTAAGGCATCTAACCTAGGAGTGCAGTTACTGTGGCCTTCTGTTGTCAATGGAGAGAGAGAGAGAAAAAAAGAGAAGAAAAAGCTTCAGGTACCACACACGCATCCTTCAGATTTGGTAGACACGTGGAGCCCATGTGACCTCCCCAACTACCACTGTTTTGGCCAGCCAGGTGAAGACCAACAAAGGTATGGCTGCACAAGTCACGGTGAGGATTCTAGAGTACTCTGTCAGTATGGGCCTTTGCTTCATGAAGACTTAGGATAGATAGTCCTTAGTCATGGGCTTAAATATGCTGGATGTACTCAGGCTTGGATTCAATAGCTAGGAACAAGTAAAACCCAACACAATTAGGTTTAGGTATAGTAATATTTGTTTAGTTAGGAGAAGATACAGTCTTGGCTCAGTCCTCTTTCTCCACTTGCCTTCAGAGCTGATGTAGGTCAGCAGCGAATAAATGGTCTTATATTAAAGCAAGGAAAAAGCAGTGGAAGAACGTGAGCCATATCTTAAGACCTACTCCTGAAACGGTGCAATTAATACATTACCTTTTGTTCATGCCTCCTTCCTCCTAAAGACACAGCTTGGGTCTTTGGGATTTGAATGTGGAAATCTCTATATATCACCTCCAGTCCCTATTTCTCCCCCCTCCCCTTCAATTTTCTTAATGGTATTCAGGAAGAGTCAGACTTTTTATTTTTCGCATGACATGAAGGCATTGTATTAAATATAGGATTTGGGACTTGGCAAATCAACAAGCACATTGTACTCCTATGGAGACAAAAGGTGACTGAACAGTTTAGCCAGCCGACATACAGGCAGAAGTAATGCTCCACGGTAAGAGGATTGCCGGCTCTATTGTTGGACCCACGGCAGGAACCAACTTATTGCAACATTAATTTCCCATCTCACACGGAAGTTATTTAAGGGAGAAGACTAACAAGCAAACAGTGCCCACAGTTTAATCCTATTGTCACCCTGATGGATTTATATTTTCTGCTGGGTTGTAGGGGTGGAATGAGGCTGCTTTGTTATTATTTCAACTGTATTTGTTGGGGGAAAAACCAACCCCGGGATTAGGAAAACATGGCTTCTGCTACCTTTAGATAGTCAGGAACTGCTGTTCTGTTAGTGTAGGTATAAGAAGACTAAAATTATATCTTAGTGATGCAGAAATTCTTCAGTTGGGGATGATAGAAATATTTTTAACTGTAATTAAGACTTGTGAAATGTCTCTTTTTTTGGCTACATCTGTTCTTGTGACTTCATCTCATTTCTCATTTGCCTTTTTTTAATATGTATAGCAGCAGTCACAGCAGTACATGGGGCCAAGTGTAGCAGTTATTGTGTGTAGTGCAGTTTCCTACTCTCTTCATCTTGGAAATATCTCTAGAAGTTCACCTATAGGTGTATATTTTCTCTGTAACCCCAAGGTGTGACATTAGTTAGTTTTGCAGTTACAGGCAATTACTTTACTGATGTTGAACAGCAACAGCAGACATCTCTGGTAGACCAGCCATTCAAATATTTAGTTATACAGGTTTGGGCTGAGTTTCAGAGCCTGTAGTGATCCTTTTTAGCACAAAGCTATTTAACTTTACATGCACAGAAAGGCAGTCACATCTTTGGATTACCAAGCAGATATATTGTAGATTCAGTTTAGCCAAATCTTCAGCTGATGTTGATCTTCATAATTCCACTGAAGTCAGTAAAAGTCACAGTGGTTTACATAAGTAAGAAAACTAGACCTGTAGCTTTTATGGCTTTCTTGAAAGTGATTGCTCCTTTTCAAGGTATTCATGGTCAGAGTGGATAATACAGGAGGAAGTCAGGATTTCTCATTGTTTGTGCCGAAATCACAAATCTAAGTCATTTACAAGTAGCCACCATTTCTTGTGCTTAGCAATTCCAGACAAATTTTATTTATTAAAAATAAAAACAAAAAAACCCCACCACACAAGTGTTTTGGGGTAAAAATGACCTCCAATTCTTTTTTCAGAAATATCTATTGTTTTGTTTGTTGTTTTTATCAAATTTGCTGAAACCCATTACCCGTAAATGTACACTTAACATTTTTACCTTAATTATGCTTAAAGGGAAAAAATAGAAAACAAAAAAACCCTCAACATTTTAAATCACTTGTGAATGGTGTTTACTCATTTTTCAGCCCATTTTAACTGCAAAAAAATATTTTTGCTGACAGGCAGCTGGCTTAAAGCAAAATCTTTCTTCCTTGAGGCACATCCAAATGCTGTCTTCCTCTCTTCTTTATTTGACTGCATCAGACTAGCATTCTGAATGGCACCATGGCTCTTTCTAATGCTCCTCATTATGTCTTTTTATTATGTATATAGTTTTTTTCTCATGTATGCGTATTACATTTTTTGCTGCTCAATACTTTATTCCATACGGATGGAACACATGCGAGGGCCTGTCAGCCTGACAGTCTTTCTCAGTCTTCTTTAAAAATAATCTCTTTAAGTATTTCTTGATCCAGATCTCTGCCTTATGCTCTTTGGAGCAAGGAACATATCTGATTTTTAAGTACAAAGAGTTCCTTTCTACAATTAGTAAAAGCATTTTCAAGGGTGGAAATCTGATACACGGTTCTCAAAAAAGTAAAAAATATGCAAAATATCAACCAGTCCTGTTTGCATAATCCTAGTGCTAGCGTAAAGTTTTTATACTCCCTAAATACCTTCCTTCACATAGATTTCAAGCACATCTATTGGAAGGGTCTGATTGTACCATTTTAAGTCCTGTGTGAGGTCCCCAGTCTCCTCTTATAGCCTGTTCCTGAACTTTAGCAGCCATCGTCTTCCAGCCCAACTCTGGAATCTTTGATCAGAAATTACTGCAGATCCCAGCCCAGTGGCTCATTTGCACTTAATATAACCATAGCTATTTAAAAAATTATGAATTTGGGATTCATTTCACCTAATTTTAGTTATCTGCAGGGTAAGTCTCTACATATGAGATGGTTTTCTGAGCTCTAGTTGCTAAGATTGTGGGTCTCCACAGAGGGATTCCTCTGACCAAATGCCGTGCCTACTTCAGGCAGAGCTTAATTCTCCAGAATACCGTGGCTGTACCTGGAAAAGGATCCTAAGTGCTAAGCTCATATTGCAGGACAGAAAGCGCTTGGTAGTCTTGTACCCTATCTGTCAGCCCAGTGTGGATACCTTGGATAGCCAGTTGTCAGTGCGTCTAGCTGACCTAAGCCCTAAACATCCAAAAATTTCTAAGCTGTCTTGGTTCCCTCTGGAGTCAGGAGAAAGAGCTGGGAGGAATTGGCTTTGGGAGATGAGAATCGTTCACTCTCCACTGTAAAGGAAAATTACATGCCTAACTTTTAAGACAGCTGAAGTGGTCTGCTGTGAAGCCCATCCTTGGTTGCATATGTGGGATGATGTCAACCTTTTAATGGTGCTTTTGCAGAAATACAGCCTTCTGTCACGCCTTGAAAGTGAATGTTAATCTACTGTGGCTTGGAAGGTTGTTTCTGGCCTTGATTTGTAGATGATCCTAGGGCAGTTGCCTACTTGCTTATTTCAATGTTTCTTTACCTAAGCAGTGGATACTAATCTCACAGGGATTTTATTATTTATTATTAACGCTGGTATAGCACTGGTTATATACAAACATATTTAGAATCACATTACGTTAGATGCTCTAAAAATAAAACAAATGATACAATTTCTATTCCATGGAATTTGCAGCTTGAAAGAAAATATGTAACAAAAGTGTCCTAATAAAGAGGGGAGGTTGGTAAGGAGGAACAAAATTAATCGTACAAAATCCGTCGCCAGTCAACAGTAGCAATTATAAGTCATTACCTGATATTTTTCAGTGCTTTAGCATATTTGGATGACAGTCTCTAGACAGGCTAATGCCAGTATGAGTGAATCATATAGGGGATGAGTGCTTGTAAGCAGACTTGCTATATTTGGGAGAACAAATGTTTGTGTTATGCAAAAAATAACCCCAACAAAAAACCCTGAACACATTTGCTTTGAAATCTTTGGAACAGAATTCCATTTATATTTAGTAAAAGTCATTGTTATGGAAATGAATTACTTTACATTTAATGTGCAACAGTTCAGCAAAAAGATTATGAACCTATTTTGATTTTTTTTAAAATGAAACATATTTTTGCAGTGCTTATAGTAAGTCTGGTCTTGTGGATTTGATTGGAGAAAAAATATACCACGACAGGAGAAACAGATTAGCTGTGCAGGAGAAGGAATATATGTTGGACTGAAACAAACAAACAAAACATACACAGAAGTCTACACCAATTTAACACACAACCTTCTCTCTAAACAGTGTCATGCTGTCACGCGTTAGGTACTAAGGCACCCATGCTAGCAGTGCAGTTATCCTTGACAACATCCACAGGTATCAGAGAACAACAGTCACCTAATTATTTGCAGTGTAGCTGGGATGAATCTCAGCCCAAAGATTTGATGCTGGAAAGACTAGATAGGTCCTTGAGTCTGTGCATCAGGAGTTGATGTAGCTGCTTTAATTGGTCAATACAATGTAATTTACTAATTTATGTGTTTACACATGTACTCATCTATGCAGGACTGTGACCTAAAGCCACAACAGAAGTAAGTGTAGTAGGCTCAAGCACCTGTTTAAGAACAGGATCATACTTACGTGCTGTCTTAACTAGAACGTAAAGTTCAACTGTTGTAGGATCATTTGTACTATACAAAGTTCAGTTTATACCTGTCCTGGTTTGAGCGACGCAGGACTAATTTCTTTTCTAATGCTTGGGAAAATTGTACTTTTGGAAGACTCTTGTGTCTGAATTTGTAAAAATATTTACTTTATAGCCAGCTATGGTGTGTGGGTGTCAAGGTCTCAGTGTTTTCAGGCTAGCCAGGTGCAGGGATGAGGAGGAGCGAGACCCGGACACTTGACCCAGGCTGGCCAACAGGATTATTTCATACCATGAACGTCACATTCAATATAAATTAGAAAGTTTGCTGAGGAGGAAGGCTCTCCCTTGATGGCGGTGATCCAGAGAACTCCTTGCCCCGGTGCCGGACCCCTGAGGCCTTCCCTTCCTCACGAAGCCGTAGCGCTCCCAGTGTCTGACATTCACTGTCCCCTGCTGGGAGTGCACAGCTTCCTACTGATATAGTTGGCTGAGTATAATCCTTATATATCTTTAGATTGGTATCGGGATCACTATTCGTTCTTTAATGTTATTACTGTTAATTATTTAGTCTTATTCTATTAAATCTGTTTATATTTCAGCCCCTGGGTTTCCTGGTTTTCTTCCCGATTCCCCCTTCCTGGGTGGGGAGGGGTCATCGGGTAATAGAATAATTGTCTAAACGACACTAAATTGTTGTGGGTTTCTAAAACCGTAACAATACCCTATAGTCCATAAGTGAAGTATCCAGCAAAACTAAAAATGTATATGGCTGATACAGGAACAAAACAAATTTGGGATATGTACAAAGCACAGCCTGACTTCTCCAGTTTGGATTGCTGAGCTGGTTCTTGCTTCCAGAGAGTTCCTGCTGCATAAAGATGCAGCCATTCCTCTACCTGGCTCACTGTGCAAAGACAACTGCACATACTGCCAACATAATGCATACTTGCTAAAACTAAATAATATCTTGTTTTGTTTTGTTTTGTACAACACCATGTATTAGTATAACCAGTCACACTAAGTTCGTATACTAAACCTGCTTTATTGGGTAAAAAAACATAGGCAGGTGGGTTTCATTGCACTAAACTTCTAGTGTCTACAGCATGGGCTTCTCCATCTGAGCTACTCATCTAAATGGGCTCTATAGTCAATAGAGAGCAGTGTGCTGAGGATGTGACTGCTTTGTCATGTTTTAGATGTTAGGAACATCCTATAGGTGCCTATATCTGTGCACTGACAGTGGAGTGTGGTCCTATGACCTACAGAGATGGAGGTATCTACCCGTCCATGGGTAAGTCCCACCTTCATTTCTATCAAATCTCTATGCAATATGTGATATCTGATAAAGTCATTGACTGAAAAGGTTTATATTTGTTTAATTACCATCATTGAATAAATACATTGGTCGACTAAAGCTCTTTCAAGAGGAGTAGTTCTGATAAAGGCTGCTGTTCTGTATCTTGCCTGATGTGGATTCCCTGGTGTTTAATGAGAGGTGGTATTACCAAGTTTTCACTTGCAGTGCCTTCTTGTATTTGGGCCGTCAATTTCTTTAAATGCGTAGAAATTTAGTATTTTTTGTTACTTTTATCCCTCTGGCAAAATTGGTTAAAATTGGCTGATGGATTCAAAAACTGCTGAAATGGAGACTGAAAATCTGACATGTTTTGTGATCGTAAGCATTGAATTTCCTTAGAAAATTGCTGGAAAATTGCAGCTATCCCTCAAAGTTGCCCAAAAATATAAAAATAATTTGAAGTCTACAAATGATGAAATTGATTTCTTAACTTGTGTGTTATATGTATTCTTCTCCCCTGCCCCCTAAATCTATTGCCTGCTTTGCTCCTTAAAAATGAACCATTTAAATAGGCAAAACTGGGAATGGGTAGTGTCTCAGTCTTGCCTATCATAATGGAGTACCTCTCTTGGTTGTTCTTTAGGTGTTATCATACTGTATCTGATAAATAACAGTGACAAACTGCAAACACCATGGAAAGTTGCATTGATTATAATATTAATTCAAGAACAAACAAGATAGATTTTTTTCTTTAATTCAGGGGGAACAAAACACAGCACAGAAATTGAACATAAACAGAGTTGGGATCTGCAATTCATTTTTCTTGTTTACTATGAAATTGGGCCTAGTTAAGTTTCAAAAATGCTAATGAGGAAATAAATTAGGTAGCAATTTTCCAAAGCAATATCTCATTGGATTTGTATTTGTTTACTTTTATCTATATTTATCCTTGTTAACCCCTTTTTTCCTGGCCATTCAATTTTATTCTTTTTTTTTTTTTCTCCTCTTTTTCTATTTGCTTATTTGTTCGGTATGATTACATTGATATGTTTCCAAGAAATGAATATCTACACTTCGTAGAAAACAAAGAGGACAGGAGAACAAAGTAACCTACTTTGAGGGTCCTGTACTCTCCTCCTGTCTCACTGTCAGCTGAATAACCACATCACTCATACTGGATTTCCAAAAAGCTCTTGACATTTGACTAGCTCTATTCACACTAAAGTCAATGGTAGTTCATTGAAGCCAGTGAGATCAGACTTAGGCCAGCAGTAATCACTTTTGAAAATTCCATCCTTAATCTCCAATAATTTCTATTGACCTTTGTGAAAAGCTTCTCTGGAAGGAAACTTGGACTGTAATGAAACCTGAAAACAAGAGGCAAATTAAGATTTGTTTTTTTTTTTTTCTTAAGGCCGAGCTATATGCTCATGAGTTTAAATATAACTCTCCTGTAAGTATGGCTTTTTTTCAGTGAGAACCATATTCAGCATCATAAGAAAAAGTTTAAGAGTAAATTATTGCATGACATGAAATGTATATGGCTCAATGTAATGTCATAGCACTATAATTCCCTTAAGTTTTGCTCTTGGCAACATATTTAGCACATGGGCATCAGTCTAGACAGAGGAAAGACAACGCACTTGCATCAGAAAATTCATCTGCAATGCAATTCCTTTCCGTTCCACAGGATTGTCACCATTAAGAAGTCAATTTTCAAACCCCATATAGTGACTTTGAGAATGGCACTCGAGGACCTGCTGATATAAAACCTATCATTAGCAGGTCAATCATTTCCCAAAGCAGTGACAGATATTCAACATTATTTTCAGAGATAAATGAACAGTCTTCATCGCAGCTCCTCTCCTTGTTGGCAGTTTCAGTAAAGAGGCCAAGAGGTGAATAGCCTGCAGAACTTGTTCTCTTTTTTTCATGCCTGGGGTTGACTTTTTTAAGTTAAAGACCTTTTGGAGAAAGTTTGCCCTCTCATAGCCTTCTTGCAAAAAGTGGCCATGTATGTGAATTTCGAGCAACCAGCAACACCCATTGCTAAAGGGCAGGAGCTAACCAAGGAAAGGTCATTCCAATTCACAAAGGGCTTTGATATTTCAGAATAGCTGACTTTGTTATGAACTGTAGGAGAACCTCACATTTCAAATTCTTTGTGTAAAAGAAAAAATGTCATGGTCCTCAGGAAACCCACCAGAAGAGCCATCTTGAAGGTATGAATAGTGGAAGCTCTTGGGAGGGTGGCTGTACAGAGGTTCCACAAGTTTTCTGTTTCTCTTATTCTATACATTAAAATGGGAAGCCACTTTGACGAGTAGCAAGATGCGGAGGGGCCAAGGTGTTTAGGAACTGAAGCTCCAATAGCTTCCAAGCTTTTGTCTCCCCTTCCATGTAAAGAGGCACAGCCAGCTAATGGAGAAAATGGAGAGAGGCACTGACTGAAGAGAAGACAACTTTTTTAATGGAACCCAGTCATAGATACCAACACGACTCTGTCAACACTCACCAGCTGTCATAAAACATTTATGTTTCTATGAATCATCACCTCCTGAGGGAATACCGCTCCTTGGGGAATTTCCAATGAACAATAATGAGGATATAGCACTTCTAGAGGTTAGGGTTTGGGGTTGGTGTTTTTTTTTTTTTTAATTTATTACTATTCTATGTTAGCTGCCTAAAGATAAATTAATGGGCCACCTGTGGTACAGAGACCCAGCTTTAACAATACTTTCCATGCTTATTCATTCTTTCATTTGTTTTTCACATGTTTTCCACATGTGTTAGCATATACATTCAATGTCAAATACAAGGCAGATTCAGGCAATGGTGGGTTTTTTTCAGAACTAGGAAACGACTATGGCTCCCTTCTATGCTAGATGTGTAACTGTGAATAGAAAAAATTAGAAAAATTTCTAAAAATAAGGCTTTATAAACATTTCTTCAACAGAATGAAAGACCTCTAAGACATGGGGAAAAAAAAAAAAAAGAAAAAATACACCTATATGAGGAAACATGGTTTTTAGTTGTTATTATGCTTCTATTTAGAATGTTCCCACTTGCATGTCCATCAGCCAGCACATCAATTAGATTTTTAAGCAGCTCCAGGCAGAGTAAGACTTTTATTTTACTTTTTGGAAAGCCTCATTCCTTTGAAATGAAACAGGTCAATAAAAGTTCCACATGTAAACTAGATCCATCCCCTGCCTGAAACCTCCTGTGGAGGTCTCTCTGTAGCTGTCATATCCCTCTGACAAAGCCCAGATACTCACAAATTGAGGATGGCTCTTTTTTCCACTCGGCTGAGGTTTTCCTCTACCAGCACAAGACTTCCTGCCTTCCCTTCTACACTCTCTTAATGCTTGCATCAAGACCTCATTCCTTGAAAGAAGATACCTGTTTCCTGCTAAGCACCTCTTTAACAAGCCTCATTCTAAATAAACATCATCCATCACATAACTGTGTGATTTCTACTTTTCATCTAGGAAGGTGTGCTGATCCAGGCAGCAAATCCAGACTGAGCTCCCTTAGGGAATGAATTCACTCTTATGAAACTTCATCTTCCAAATCCATTTCTCATTAGAACGAACGTTTCCTTTCTCTCCTTCATTCTCTCCCACATTTTACTGTCTCCCCCTCCCCATGCATCAAGTACTTTTACCTCACTCTTCCTACACTAAAAAAAAAAAAAAAAGGTTTATTAAAGGCAACCTTTCAATTAACTTTTCTAAGTAAAATGACTGTATTAGGCAAAAGTTTGTGTAGTAGCCAATAAAATGTCAGATAATATTGAACGCAGGCTTGGACTAACCTTGCAACCCAATAAGTTGTTATGTGCAAATGTTAGAACTTGATTTTGAAGAGAATACACATGTATGAAGAAGCCATTTTATGGCTAAGCTGAGTGATTGATTACAGCATTCTGATCCATCTCGACAAGACAGACTCAGATAAAAGAATCTGCTGATATTTAAGACTTGACAATTTATTATCCAAAGACTACTGTAAAAATGATTTTATAATTCCCTTCATTTAAGTGGGGTTTTTTGAAAGTAATAAAACATATTTTCCAGAGTAACTGACTATGATCAGAAACTCTTCTTGCTAGCTAGCAGTAAATTCCACTAAGCAATAAAAATGAAAAAAACCAAACATTACTGGTTGTCCTAACTGCTTCTTGAAGCTGTTGTATGAAAGCTAGTCAAATGGGAACTTGGTTTTCTGTTAAAATTTTAAGCTTTTTATTATGCTTAAAATCTTGTTATGGGCTAAAGGGAAATGTAGTAAATATGTGAAGTCAAGAATTTATTATTAGTAAAATTGAAATTTTAACGGTATAACTAGACAAATATTATTAGTTCTGATTTATTTATTACAGAATAAGAAAATAAAAGATATTTTTATCAAGAAAAAAATCTCAGTAAATAGCAAAGCAGTTACAATTGTTATACACACAGTAATATCTATCCTTTTTAAGACCGTTATGGTGACCCTTCCACTGTCCCTCTGGATCCTATGATACCAGTCTTCCTCAAGCAAGGAGACATTTGGACCAGGTCATCAGTGTTCAAAGTCCTCCAATGGGAAAAGGGTGATGTTAATGACATTTCTTCTTTATTCCTCTTTTGGGGGGGATTGGCATGGGCTATTTTTATATCTGGAGGGGGGGGGAGCTAGATTAGTGGCCTGGAACACCTTTCTTCTGAGGAAAGGCTGAGGGACTTGGGTCTTTTTAGTCTGGAGAAGAGAAGACTGAGGGGGATCTCATCAGTGCTTACAAATATTTAAAGGGAGGGTACCAGGAGGATGGGACCAGTCTTTTTTCAGTGGTGCCCAGTGACAGGACAAGAGGCAACAGGCACAAACTTGAACATAGGAAGTTCCATCTAAACATGAGGAGGAACTTCTTTCCTTTGAGGGTGGCAGAGCACTGGCACAGGCTGCCCAGAGAGGTGGTGGAGTCTCCGACTCTGGAGACATTCAGAACCCACCTGGACACCATCCTGTGCAACCTGCTCTAGGTGACCCTGCTCTGGCAGAGGGATTGGACTAGATGATCTCCAGAGGTCCCTTCCAACCCCAGTGATTCTGTGATTCTGTGATTTTCTAACATACTTACACATCTTGCTCTTTCTTCATTGTTTGCCGCTTCATATTACATACCAGTTTACTAAATATAATGTGCACTATATGTGTTAGATATTTGGTCTTTGCTGTCTTTGTTACCCCAAAATCTAATTTCACCCAGCTTCAAATCTTCACTTCTTTCACCATTGGTGACTTGTTTACAGCCTTGGGGTCCAGAACTAGACTGTAGAGTGGAATCCATTTCTCTTAAATTAACCTATTAAAAGTTAAACCCAATCTTTCACTGAAAAGAGTGAGAGGAGAGAGAAGCACTTCCAAAGGACTGAAAAGGAGCCTAAATTCTATGGACTGAATTACATACCGGAAGCTCTTGTCTTTCTTACTTCCTGGGAGTTATAACTCCTTCTTTTGGCACCAGCTACAGAGGGAGCTTATACTCCTTACTTCAGTGCAATGGTTAACATATAATGGCATGACTATCCCATCAGTCCCCTCTGCTTTCATTGTGGTAATAAGGATCCCAGACTATTAAGAAAATATGAGAAGTTTTTCTGAAAACCATTGCTAGAGTTTACACAATCTTTCCCCCTCATCTTCAGTATTGGAGAGTCTCTTTCATTGCCCTCAGACTTAACAATTTTAATTTAGTTGAAGAGAAAGTAAAACCACCGGCCCTCCAACCCAAAGAAATTGTCTGGAAAGCTCCTATTGACTTCCCTGAGAACTGGTTTATCCTGTATTTCTTGGTGTATTCAGGCTTTCTGGATTTCAGACAAATATTACCTAAACCGACCCTGGTGATCTGGAAAACAACCTATTTTAGTGACATGGCTGCAGGTGTAAGCCAAATTTCTACCATTGGGACTTTTTTATTTTGTCACTCTTCGTTCTGTTTAGTCTCATTAATCCAATGAAATATATTGCTCTAGAAACAATTAGAGCCAGAAGACACTGTGTCCTTACTCCAACTCATTTTCTCTCCTTAACCTTGGGCAAGATTTTTAATCATTATTTCCTTCCATCTCTAATACATAAAATGGGGAAAGTGGTGTAGCCTGATATCAAAGATAGCAAATTTCAAGATTCTGGAACCATCTAACTACCATATGAGTAATAGTCCTTACACATATAAATAATCATAATAAATGTTATAATAGGTAATAATGCATTTGCTTGCTGTGCCTATTCTTTCAAATGGAGTACAACCAGAAGAACAGCAATAATTGGTATGAGTAATCAACCATCACAACAATGAACATTTCAACTGAAAATGAGTACCAGATGCTGAATGAAAAATAGTGCAATAAATGGATGATATTAACCTGAAGGTGCAGAAAAAAGGCAAATTCCATTTCATCAACAATTTCTGAGATGATGAAGTTTGGCTTTTTGCCAAACTGGATAAAATATACCAAAAAATGTTTAAGTTTGTCAGGAAAAAATAATATTTAATCTCAAAGTAATGAAGTTCCATCTTTATTTGTCATTAGAAACTTGTCTGTATATTAGTATCTAAGACAAAATGTTATAGAACATAAAAGTCAGATTACAACACAAATATCAAGTTTTTGTTCCACAAATACTGAAAAGAGACATTCCAATGCCATCAGAATCCTTCCTGTGTTACTTTAAATTGAGCTGTAAATTAACTCAATTTTGTTTCCTAAAGGTTTTCAATTTCAGTGGAACCCTATACCCTCACTTTATACAATTTATCAACATATTTCTGACCAGATGCAATCATAACACATGCTCAATATGTCCTGTTTCTGCCAGCTACAGAAGCTAAGATTTTACTTCATCCAACATTACTGCATGTAAATGAATGTCTCATTTAGATGTTCTGTCACCCATGCCTGCTCTCACACTGGACAGACTGAGACCATAATTCAGCAATTCACATGCTACAAGGTTAGATCACCCTCTGGAGAGGGTCAGATCTCTCTGTGTTGACTTTAGGTGGAACTTAGACCATCTAGTCTCTTAATTTTAAACCTTGTTTAGGCTTTAAGCTGTGTTAAGAAGAATATAAGATCCTTATCTCATGTTTTAAAGACTTCTAGTGATTTATTTTGTTTCTGAATCAGTATCGAAGGTCATCAATTTAGCTGTAGAAAGTGTTATCTGGAACTCCTGGGTTATTTGGAAGTTAGCAGGAATATACCAACACGCATAAAATAGATACATCCTGCCTTTGGAATTATTATCCAAGATAATTTAACTACCTGCTAGTGACCGTTTGTTTTTCCACCCATTGATGGTATCCAAGTATAGCTAAGTTTTTTGGTGATGTTGCTATTGAGCACTTGGGCAAAACAAGCTGGGGCTTAAGTTACTCTTACTACCTTGAACCATTTCTAATAGTTTTAAAATAATTCTTGTATAATACAACTATTCAGTTCAAACATATAATTGCATTTCATTATCATCTGCAAACGCACAACTGTTTTGTTACACTTTCAGTTTATTTTGAGATAAAAATATTCTCCCAATCCCAGTTCACTGAATCTCTGTCTCTCCCATTGTGAGTAAAGCTCAATACTAAAGCTTTAAAATCTTGTGAAAAAAATTGTCATCCTCAATTCATCTCATCCCAGAGCAGCTGTACCTTGAAGGAATACAACTTCCACTGCTTTGTCTTGGCCCCTGACGTGGTGGATGTGCATTGTTCATTAGGCTGAAAGAGGTGTAGACATTTCTATTTACAGAGTGTTTCTGGACTTCGGTGTGTGGAGACATAGAATGCTGTCAAGACCAGACTGTTCCTGTGCAGGTGAAGAGCTTTCTGATCCTAGTGACTGTTAACAATGAAAGTGGAGGCACTTCTGCATTGTCCCACCAGCTGGGCACTGACTGCCTGGGGAACAGCTTTACAGAAAAGGACTTGGGGGGCCCTGGCAGACACTAAGTTCAACATGAGCCAGCAATGACCCCTTGCGGAGATGATGGACTGGGCTACATTAGCAAGAGCATTGGCAGTAGGTTGAGCAAAGTGATTATTATTTTCCATTCAACACTAGTGCAGCCAAATTTGGAGTACTTTGTTTCCCCTCTATGAGAAAGATATTGAAAAACTCATGTTTATCCAGCAGAGAGCTACCAAGATGTATGGGTGCGCAGAGCGTAAGACATAAAAGGGGGAACTGAGAGAGCTGGGTTTATTCAGTCTTAAGAAAAGCAGAATGAATAAATATCTTTAAATATGTATTAAGTAGTTAAAGAGATGATGGAGCCAGACTCTTTTTGGAGGTAGACACAGAAAGGACAAGAGGCAATGGGCACAGGTTACAGAAAATGAAATTCTGATTAGAAATTAGGGGGAAAAAAATCTCACAATTAAGGTAGTCAAACATTAAAGCAGAGGCACAGACATGAGGTGAAATCTCCATTCCTGGAGATCATAGAATTATAGAATGGTTTAGATTAGAATGGTTTAGAGTGGAAGGGACCTTAAAGATCATCTAGTTCCATACCCCCTGCCATGGGCAGGGACACCTCCCACTAGACCTGGTTGCTCAAAACCTCATCCAACCTGGCCTTGAACACTTCCAGGGATGGGGCAGCCACAGCTTCCCTGGACAACCTGTGCCAGTGCCTCACCACCCTCAGAGTGAAAAATTTCTTCCTAATATCTGTTCTAAATCTACCCTATTCCAGCTTGAAATCATTATCCCTTGTCCTATCACTACATGCCCTTGTAAAAAGTCCCTCTCCAGATTTCTTGTAGGTGTACTTCAGATACTGGAAGGTCGCAATAAGGTCTCTCTGGAGCTTTCTCTTCTCCAGGCTGAACAACCCCAACTCTCTCAGCCTGTCTTCATACAGGAGGTGCTCCACCCCTCTGATCATTTTCGTGACCCTCCTCTGGACTCACTCCAACAGGTCCATGTCTTTCTTATGCTGGGGAATGCAGTACTTCAAGTGGGGTCTCACCAGAGCGGACTAGAGGGGCAGAATCACCTCCCTCGACCTGCTGGCCAAGCTGCTTTTGATGCAGCCTAGGATGTGGTTGGCCTTCTGGGTTGCAAGTGCACATTGATGGTTCATGTTGAGCTTCTCATCCACCAACACCTCCAAGTCCCTCTTCTCAGGGCTACTCTTGATCCATTCTCTTCCCACCCTGTATCTGTGCTTGGGATTGCCCTGACCCATGTGCAGGACCTTTCACTTGGCCTTGTTAACTTCATGAGGTTTGCATGGGCCCACTTCTCAAGCCTGTCCAGGTCCCTCTGGATGGCAGTTTTGAGATACTTAAAACTTGGCTGAACAAGGGCCTAAGACAAGTGATATAACTTTTAAATTGGCCCAGCTTTGAGCCATGATGACCCTTCAGGAGTTCCTCACAACCGAGATTACTCTATCATCCTCTGATCATAAATGTTCAGAAATCAGGTTATCTGGCCTCACAGGTACTTACTCAAGCGTCTAATTGTAGATGTTCTACTGAAAAACTGTAATAACCATAAAAATAAACATAAATCCCATATTGTTAAATTCTGTCCATATCAGAATAAAAGTAAAGCAATAGTAAAATAAAAAATATGAAAGAAAAAATGAATAATAAAATAACTTTTCATTAAAAAAACCCTGAAACAAACCAACAAACAAACCTTTTAGGAAGAAGATTTTAAATATTACATTAAATAAATATAAAACAACCTATGTGATCTACAGTTTAATCTTTAAATGAGCAAATTTGTAAATAACCAAGTCAAGCCTTTATAAAATCCTAGAAAGCTCAAGTGTAAAAAAAAGACTTAGAAGGCAAATATTTTTTGAAGTGTCTGGATGATATCTGAAAACAAAATCAACAACAAAACCAAGCCCAAATAACGAACGTTTCTCACCTCCTTAGGAGCAAACCCAGTAAGAAAATTTGTGTTTCTTGTCTGGGATCACATTCTTAATTCCTCTCCAGCAATTCAGCTTCTCTCTAATGTCTACTTTTGCAGGAGTCAGGGCAAGTCTATCTACTAGTTCATAGCCATGCAGCCTGTGAAGGATGTTCCAGCTGATCATTTATCTCTTAAGGCAGACAGTAAAAGAAAAAAGGTCCCAAATCAGAAGGAAATTTCTTTTTACGTTTTTTGATTACGGAAAGGGGGAACCTCTGAGGATTTATTGGGCCAGGACCAGGAAAGAACACAAAAGTGTTATGTTTTGCCTCAGAATTATGTGACTTCTGTCAGGTGACTTTGAATTGTTTCTGCACCTTCTAGTGGGAAGTGTGTTCCGTGGGACTATTTCTTTGCTAAGCTCTACTGTTTGTATAACATTTGTTGACATGGATACATATTCCAGCAGTTCAAAAATATTCTGACATATCTGCACATATTCATGATAATAACCTGCAGCTTGCAATACAGAGTGTGAAGTAAAGTGAATGAGAAACTTTGCCATTCAGTGACCAGTATTCCCTAGGTCTCAGTGTCCAGAGTTTCCATTAAGAAGGTGTGAAATGCCTTAATAGTCTCATTTGGGGTCTTATTATGTCATTAAAGCTCTTCCCCACTCCCCTCTGGAGTATGACAGTGTGGCAAGGTTTTATACAGGAGGGGCAATACATCTCAACAACCAAGTCCTGTTTATCTTCTCAACTGTTCTTCTGTGCAATATCCCAGAGCCAAAAGAACAGAGAGGAGCACATACTGAAAAGCCTGTTCCTAAGAAATTCAGAGCACCCAATTGTATGAACAGATGTGAAGGTCAGTGCCTTCCGACGTGCTCTGGGTTTTATATGCAGATGAAGTAGAAATTAATATTTACCCTATCTGTATATTGCAGCCTAGAAAGACTGAAAGACTCAGACTGGCAGGTGATCTTCAACCCCATGCAGAACTTCAACCCTAGCCATTTAAATGATGCTTTTCCCTGGGATAAAGACAACTTCTTTTACAGTTTCAGGGGATATGGTAAGTCTTCTGGAGATACAGGCTCTGCTTTGTGTTGCAGGTGCTTGCGTTGCCTTCCTCCTAGGACCCAGAAAAATCCACAACTGCACCTCCCCTGCTATCATATGTACTCGCAGCCAGGGAACTTGTTTTGAGATGTAGTTTCTAGCCTCTCAGTTCTATCAGAACCGTATTGGACTTTCCTAATCTGATGTGCAGAATCCCTTGGCACCTCTCAGATTCTTATTAGGAAAGAGTGAACCTGTCATATAGCTTCATGGACGTTCACACCACATCCATACTTCAACTAATATTGTCTTCCCTGTGAATGATACCGCTTTATCATGGCTGTCTGAAGATAGAACTTTTTACTTCCCAGGGAGGCAGTTATAAAGACAGGCTCTTAGTCTTTTCTGGCCTGGAAGGGGAAGGACCAAAAAATGCTGCATTTACTAGGAATATGAGACAGAATTTCTTCAAGGCAGTAAAGGCATTTAACATGCTCATCTGTCACTAGAATTTGACTGTCACAACAGGGGCAAATTTTTAAGTCTAGGGATTTTAGGAAAGCCCTGACTGTGGAGAGGTTTAATAAATGTCCCAGACTGGGTACAGAAAGATGTATCAAGTTATTATTTCTGATCAAAACAAAAAAATGAATATAGTACTAATTCTACCCTGCCACATAGCACACTGGGAAAGGGAAATATAAGCTAAAAGGAGGGAGTAAATGGCTCCAATGCATTTAGATGTCCTGTGGCAAAGATCTGGGAGAGTAGAAGGTGACAGTCTCCAAAAGTATAGAACAACAGAAATACTTATAACATCAGTTGTAAGCATCCATAGTGCTAAGCAACACAGTAAATAGGAGTCACGAGGATTAATCAATGGGTAAGCGCCTTTATGAGAACCTATCAACTAAGGTTCCTTTTATAATTAAGGGAAAGAGAGATCAGTGTATCCAAAGGGCAGTTCATCTCATCCAAAACCAGCTAACTAAGGTAGATCAGCCGGATTGCCATCTGGATATGCCACCTTTCCTTCAATGACTCTGAGAGCCTAAACTGACCTATACGTGTAAGTTCAGATGCCTAAATGTAAGTGATAAAAATCACACCAATGTGACTCTCACAATAACACCAGTCATTTAACTTAATGACGGAGTGAAACAGTCAAAGAGTGTAATAGAACAGCCATAATGCCGGTCATTTCACAAAATGTCTGAAAATTTCAGTTATTTCATGAAATGACTGCTTTCACCATCTGACTGTAACATACAGCTAGAATTAGAAATGAACAAGCTACAACCACGTTCTTAGTTACTGCATTTGTGTCTGAGCACAGTTGTTCTCTCACTGTGGCTAAATCCTTATGTAGGTTCTTATCAGGAAACTTTGCTATTGCAGTTCCTCTTCAGCAGATAACAGTTTTTGCTGTTCTGTTCTTTTTTTCCCCTCCTATTGTTACCAAAATAATAATGATTATAAACATCACTTTAAAAGCGTGCCATGCTAAGGATGGCTGTGCTGCAATATATCATTCTGAACTCTACCGTATTCGTTTATGGTGAAGCATTTCATATTAATGTTTCCATTGCTTATCACAGACACTGGCATTATGAGTGCTTAAGCCAACTCAGCTCAGTTATTTATTAGGATGGGTTTCACTGACATTTCCTTGAGTAAAATCCTTCCTGTCCCCAGTCAGGGAAGCTGGTTCATTCCTGCCAGTCACTGCTACTCAGTTGTCATTACGCATCACACAATTCAGTCCATCGACATTAAACAAATTAATAACACGTTGGATTCCTGGTAATTAATAATTATGCTTTTCAGAGAAGCAACTTCTTAGGATTATGTGCACAGGTTAAAAAATTGGAAAATTTGGAGCAATTAGAAAACAATCTAACACCTGAACATCCAGTCACATACAAAATTTCAGGTGCTAGAAACTTTGACCCTTGAATTCCAAATTCAACACTTCTGGGCTATTCTGATTCTTGGTATTCATACAATTTCCTGAAATACACTTTCTATTTAAGGCCTTGACCTTTGCTAATGAATATTAACTAGTCCAAGGTAGTGTTCGTAAGAAGCTCTGCTTCCCTGTCTTCCTTGGCACCTTTCCTGTGCATCAGTAGTTATTTTTCCATAGTGAACAGCTCAGGTGGCAGTAGTGAGATGATTTTTTTTTTTATCTGATCCTTTACCTGTAAGCTCCCTTCCTTAGGCTGCTCTTGAATATACATTTTTTTCTCCAGTTTCTCTTATTGAATGCCTCTGAACAGAGAATATTTTGCATCAGGGTCTTCTCTGTTATAAGCAGAAACTCTTATGCTGGACTGATGGTATTCTTTATCCTTTAATTAGCTTCTTGTCAGGAAAAAAAAAAAAATCCAGTTCGACTTAAGTGTGAGCAGTCGAATTTGATAGTGACCAAACAGAATTCCACTAAATGCGGGGGTCAAACAGAGTTTCACTTTGAGGTTTCATATAACAAGAACTCTAAGTCCTGGTTTTTGTAGGATTATCTTTAAATCACTTTTTTTTTTTTTCCAAAAGCTATATGTATATGCTTTAAACGTAGATGGACTTGCTTCTCTTTTTTCTTCTTTTATTCTTTTTTTTTGTCTGCATCTTGAAGAATTGTGCTAAAAATGCTACCTTGAATAGAGAGGTGTAAACAGAAATCCAAAGGTATTGTAGTCCATGGTATGTCCTATTATGGGGAAAAATAACTACCAAAAATGCATGCATTGTTTGATAGCTAATCCTAACAAATAGACAAACCTGTGTAACTAATTGATTTTTCACTTGGCTGGTAGACCCAAAGAGATTTTTCTTTTCCTCACTGAAAAAAAACCCAAAACCAGAACCTTGGAGAGAAACAAAAGACCAATTTGTTTTGTTTTCATATCTCTTAACTTGTTTGAATTACTGAAGGAGCTTTCTAAAAAATGAAAGTTTAATTTCTGTTTGAAAATACAGAAAGGAAATAACATGACTTTGCCCATTCTGGAGGCACGAAATTCTTTTTGTTCATTATTATTCAGACTGCAAATAATTCTTGTACCACAGTATCTCAGCCCATGGGCTGACATCCTGTCCTGTCCCCAGGGTCTTGTCCGACCATCCTGGGGCTGTGTCTGAGAGTCGTGACTCACTGTGAGCTCAGCCTAGCCCGGTCATCATGGACCAGACAGATCATGGTGAGAAACAGAAAAAGAGCTGTTATGTGATTTTACGATGTTATATATTGGGTTAACTGATTGAAACATGGCAAAGATACCAAGTTCAACTTCAGAGAGCATCTACATATGTGTATAATACAAAGTCTGTGAGATAGTATTACTAGTACTAGTATTTATACGATTTAAATTAAGGAAGTCTTTAAGATTTTTGCTGGGTAAAGGATTTTAGGAAAACAAATTTTGGGGAATTAAAAAATCTAGTAGTGCAATCTAATAGTAATGAGCACAATCTGATAGAAAATCGTACTGAAAGCTCAGCAGAAGAAGGGGTTTCTGGTATATCAAAAGGCATGGTAGTTAAGTTTACTATTTCCTGGAGAAAGAAGTATTAAAAGAACAAATAAACACAGTTGTTCCATGAAGGACTGCTTTCAGAGCACAAAAAGAACTGCTAGTTCATAGGGCATGTGTCATTACTTGTCAAGATCAGCAGTAATTGGTTTAATTTTATCCAAGAAAAATACTTTGGAAAAGTAATTGAAAATCTAGGGAGGTAACAGAAAGGGAGGAAAATGAGTATAATATTGATTTTTTAAAAGAAAAAAAGAAAAGAATGATCATGGTAGTTATCACTTCCTAGGACCAGCTGAAAACTACACTGAAATAATGGATCAAATACTATAAAATAATAATTAGGGGACTTCTAGATAATTTCATGAGCACAATAAGCACTGTGGGCTTATCAAAAGAAAGTAGTGGAAAGACTCTTAGCTTGGATCCTCACTGCATTGCACCTGATATACCTTTAGTATATAGAGTATCTACGCAAAGATAGAGAAAAACAGATTTGTGCCACTAGTAAGTCAAGAGTTTTCTCTGAATTGCCTATAGAGCCATCCACAGGAGGTGTCCTGAAGCTGTAGGAGGAACCTACATCAAAATTCTTCTGCAGTGCATTTTGATAAAGCAGTTGAACGTGCATTTTTCAGAACAGAAATGTGTGTCACAATTTCTGAGGTGTGTCACTGTTCAGATGTTAAAGAAAAATGTCTTGGGCTCCTTCTGTGAAAAGGGAGATCTTCTGAAGTCCTGAAAACAGCAAGAATATGGTAAGAATGTTTCTCAGACCTTTTAATTTTCACCGTAATGGTGTTTTGTACTCACTGAGAAATTCATTTGGAGTGCATCCTTTGTATGGGACAATGCCATACCTCTTGTAACATTATTGCACGGCACTACAATAAAGAATGAGTCATATTGCGTGTATCTGACTGTATAGGAGCCAGATTTTGGAGAGACTTTTGCTGTCCACCTTAGCTGCGAATGTCATCAGTCAACTGGAGTCTTTGCCTGAAGGTGTAAACCCGTGCTGGCAAAAATGATACGTATACAACAGCTCCTTCCCCACCTCATCTCCAAATAAAAAAATACTTAAACCACAGCCAAGTGGCATCAAAGTTTTGCAGATCTTCCATCGTCTTAGAGACTGCTTAAGTATTTGCGTTGGCAAGAAGCAGTCTGGTCTACAATGAGACCTTCATAAAGAAAAAACATTTTTCACTTAAATGCCATCTTAAATCTCAAGAATGGAAAAGCTTTACAGACATTAAACAAGTCAAGGATGTAAACTTCTCAGCTGAGTAATTCTACTAAGGTTGATAAAATTGCTCTCAGGAGTAAGCGTTACAGGCTGAAGTAAAAGTGATCGGGACTGGGCCCTCACTTCCATCACCCTACTCTGAACTAGAAGTGTTATTAAGGATTGTTATTAATCAAAATCTCACAGATGGGGAAACTAAACCATCAGGAAGTGATTTATTAAATGTTATAGAATAAATCCTAGTTGCAGAAGCTAGATGAAGTGATTTCTAGTCCTTTTCTTTAAACATAAGATTAATTTTTCACATCATAAGAAATTCATGTGCGTGCAAAGATTCTTAGAAATATAGGAATAAGTAAATAAATAAAAAAATAACTGTGCATATGGATGTATGAGATCTTGGGGTTTCCATAGCAGAGACTTCTCTACTGCTTTAACCCAATCCAAGCTAACTGGCTAACAGTGGGAATGTTCTTGGTTGAAAAAACTTTTTGATTAAGATGTAATCTGGTCCTATGTGTTTGTGGGTAAGAAAGAAAAAAGTAATAATTTACTTTTCAATTAATTTTCAAGGTTATAAAAAACTCCACTTTGATGGTTACCTGCATTTCAGTGTGTGCTGGGCCTATGGGGTGCAGGAAATGGAGGATGAGCGGGATGGCAAGTGAATAATTGTTAACAATAGATAAATTGTTTGGTCTAACACCGATTGAAAGCAAAAATTGTTTTTTCATGAACATGAATAGCCATCTAGCTAAAAGATCTGGGAACCAAGGGCTCAAAGGAATGAGCTCATAGAGAGTAGGAGACATTTTAGTTTTGAGTTTCCAAACTTCAAAGTCAAAATAGATAGAAATAGAAAGACCTACAAAGACAGCAGTTAAATTTCGTTCCCTTTTTCCAGGTGTAAGTCAGTTATGATTCCTGTAAAGTATTTGGGATCTTTATGGTTGTACAGAAAAATAAATAAGAACAAATATGTTTCAGAAGACTTTGACCAGAGGTGTGTTGCACTATATTTTTAGCTACAGAGACATCTGTTTCTTCTCAAGGGAAAAAAAGAAAAGAAAAGAGAATGAAGGGATTTTCATTAACCAACCAACCAATGAACCTCTATCCCCCTCCACTCAAAACAGGGAGAAAAGAAAGCTTGAAAAACTTTAACAAAGGACCAGTCTTTGGTGTAAGTTGCTAACTCTGCTGATTTGCACTAGTTGAAAGACACAGTTCAATATAAAGAAGAATGAAAAAAGTATAATGATAATGAGCTTTTATATAGATCTCAAAGCTATTTCCTAAGCTTTGTTCTTTGGGAAGCACCTGGCACAGTCTGGGGGCTGCAACAGCCTAAAAAAGAAATAAGAAAGGATCAGTTCTGTAGAGGTAAAATGACTTGCCATACAACATATGGAAGATAGGGGAGCCTTAGTAGAAATGTTGATCACTGGATGGATAGGAAAGAAAATCAATAACATATCCCTAAGTCATATTACAATGTGCAAATGCTGATATTATTGCAAATCAACATGTAATACTGTAGCATTAAGTTTTAGCTTGTAGGCTCCTTAAGGAAGCTTTAGATTGTAAGCTCTTTGGGACTTAGGGGTAAGTTCCTTCTCTGTTGTATGCACAAGCCAAACGCACTGGAGTTTGCCAAAGGCCTTGGGCTTTTCAGCAGTAGCATAACACAACCAAGTTTGTGGTGATATCTTTAACTCCGTCCAAGACAATTATAAGTTTTGGATAAGTCAGGTTTCATTGTCTGCTTCACTAATGCAGTCCCTCAGCCAGCACTCAGAATATAATACAATACAATCAATGACTACAAAATTCTGCTCTGTACTTGCGAGCAAAAATCCTAGGAGATGGTAAATAAGCTGCCAAGAATCTCCGGGGATGGCAAAGTCGCTCCGGACTTTGTACAATTCTGATTTCTAACTGAACTCTTATACTGACTTTAACCTTTGATTTTAGCAGGTTTTTCTTACTTTTTTTTTCCCTTCCACTGATTTTGGCTCTGTCAGAGTGGCTGTATGAAACTAAGGGTGCTGGAGGGAGTTGAGACAGAGCCTCCATGTGCTTTCCACTAGGCCAGTCTGACAATACTCTTCCCCACTCTTCGTTTAAAAATCTGATTAGGCTGAACTGTGGGTTGTAACAACATAGCATTCAATGAAAGGTCAATCTTTTTTCAAAATTTTGCATAAACTCTTTCATGACAGGGTAAAACTGGATATGATCAAGCATACAACTATCGTGCCTTTCACATATTTGGCTTATCCAAAACAGAGCACAATTGTTTTTCCACGTAATCAAGATGCTCTGTACAAATATTTGTGAACAGAAGAACAACCTGAAGGCAAACTCTTTTTACTTGGGTCCAGTGGTGTTCTCTCCCTCTAAAGGACACTGGGATTTGACTCTAGGTACATCATTGATAATTGGGAAAGATGCCAGGAAGGAAAAGGGGGAATTTGTGGAATCAGAAGTACCCTTCTGTAAGTATTAAAGGAAATTAAAAGGTATCTGACAGTGAAACACACTCAATTTGAAATTTGCCTTAAATACTTAAATAATGATCTTGGAAGCATCTCTTCTAAGAGCCATAGGAATTTAGAGATGTCCCAGAAAAATGGGCCCGTGCTGCCTCCCTGCAAAGAATCACTGAATGTCAGGACAATAACTAAATGATTATTTTTCAAACTCGGCCCATATCTAAGATCAGAATTACTAGGGAAGCACTTGCTAGTTATTGCTGATTCAGAAAGAAAAGCAAGTGTGACATGATGTAAAACTGCATGTTGAAATTAGGGTGTACATGGATTTGCTTTTAAGCTCAGCATGCTTAGGGCTTGTGTAGTTAAGGCAGAGTAAAATCCTCTGGGAATTATTAGCCAACATCACATCAGCCAACCTTTTCTTGATTGACTGGGTTTCTGAGGCTGCAGCAGAGCAAACAGCAGCATTTTCCTGTATTCTGATTTCCCCTTGCTGTTACAAATGGATATATGGGGGTGAGGACATGCATCGCAGTGAAACCTCTTGGTGCCTAATAATGGATGTTTCTATATACAGGCAAGTGGTATCCTATTATTCTCTATGTCCTCTGTGCAGGGAGAGGGGAAAGATAGACTATCAAGAAAAAAAGTTTGTATTCATTATTTCTTGGCCTTAAGAAAATGTGCCCATCAATCCATCAAAAACGAATTTTATTCTGTAATATTAACGTTTAAGGCTATGCTCTTCTGGTGTATTGATTCTCCATAGGCAGAAGGACTCTGAAATGGAAACAATTTTAGAAATGTAGTTTTCAGTTTCCTTAATATTGTATGTTCCTGTTATGAAAGAAAATGGCTTTTCCTTCACCCTTCTCTTTTTCTGTACTATGTATATTAGTCACGGGAAAGTGGGCCCCGTACAAGTCCAAGGACCTTACATCTCTGTGAAATTTCCACAACCAGTTTGTTTCTTAAATAATTAAATGCCATCACATCTTTATTTATAAATATTGCAATAAAATCCTGGCCCAGAGTCAGGATTACAATCAGGATTTCTTTTTTTATTTTTCGTCGAGCCCCCACACGCAGGGCAACAACTGAGTCAGGAGATCGGTTAAACATATGCTTAACTTGGACTGTGCCCATAAGAATTTGAGCATTTACCACTTCTAAGAGATGGAGTTAAACATGTGCTGAAAGCTTTCCTTCATTTGTATAAATGGGGGATGTTTGGGCAATGGAAAGGTGACTTTTCAACTGCTTTGGAACCAAAATGTTGTATTTAATGAGCACTAGGAATGAGTGTTGGGGAGTGTTACAGAAATAAATGGTGCTGTCTTGGGCAATGTTCTGGGGAACTAAATTCCAGACCTCTAAAGTTGAGGCTGGAATTGGGATGGCAGCTAAAATCTCCTCACGTCTCTACATCTGGTGCCTCTATGTCATGGCTAACATACATGAATGCTTCCACTGCCAGTGCTTCTAGTGTGTGACGTGGTTTGAAATCTGTTTTTCCCTGTTGGGGAACAGAAGGTTTAGGTCTCCAGCTCTGTCAGTTTGACACCTCTTGACAGCACAGACCTCCCTCTTTGGCACTGTGTTTCTTAGCTTTTCTGTCAAATGTCTCCTGCTTTTTGAAGAAAGAAATTACTTAATTCATTACGGCTGAAATGCAGTCCTCTACAGATTGCCAGCATATGATCTGTGCAACCCCAGGGCACTGTCTGCCAGCATCTAACATTGGGCCTTCAAAGAGGACTTGGGAGACATTTTAGAGGTGAATGGATCTTGTTCTGGACCACTGCCTGCAAGAGAACTTCAGTACAGAGGAAGAAAATGCACATGAAATAATATCACAGATTTCATCCAATACGCTGTTATTTATATAACAGCTACTGATAACCCACAGAAGGTGTCTAAGCATGGCTTACCATAGGAGATCATGCAAACAGGAACGCTTGATAGACAGCTGTCCTCTTGAGCCAATAAAAAGAACAAATGTAGCTTGTTTATAAACTCTGCTAAAATGAGATCTAAATGGCATTAAAAGAAAAAAGAGAAGAAGGCCTATTTATAAACTATGCTTCCACACTCAATGAAAGTCTGCAGGCTAAAAGTGTGAAAAGCCTTCCACCATACGGGCTTGCAAAACACATGGAAAAATAAAGATGTGTGTGTTTACAGAAAATATCCCAAACTCTCAGGCTGCTCTCAGCGCCCAGGCGATGATCACAGTTGACGGGTTCCATGGTGTTGCTGTACGACTCGTTATGTCAAGCATCCATCTTGGCTCAAAGATTTCGCACGTCCCCGCCTGCATATCGCTGCTGTGATTAATTCTGTAATTCACTGGAGGAGGAAGTGCTGCCTAGACAAGGCAATAAAAGTTAGGTGGAAGGAAAACTGGTTCCAGCACTACTTCTGCAGTGCTGTGGGAAAAGATAATTCTTTGTATCCATCTATTAATTGCAGCCAGCACCAAATACATATCTCTGAACAATTGCCCCAAGTTGTAATTGTGCGGTTTTGAAGTACCACACAGCCTCACACAGCTTCCCAATTTCTACAGCTCAATCACCAGCCAGGTCATGGTATAAATCAGCTCCTTAAAGTTCAGCCTTTTAGTCATGTAGTGACACTGTGAGCAAGATTAGACACTGAGTTGACCATGGTCCATTCCTTTATGCTTCCTCTAGAGCTCACAAAAGAGTTTAGGGTGACTTCTCTTTCAAGGGTGACCCGTGTTTGCATGTCATTTTTTTTAGCATCTATGCTTGGCGTTATTTTAGAAGGTGGATTGACCACATCTAAGTTAGAGACATGATTGGGAAAAGGCAGAATGGCAGAAGAGACACCAAGTAAAAAAGATGTGCATTTATATCAAAGGATCTGGTAACTTGGAAACAAAAAGCGTTCTCTTTCATGACAGAAATAAAACAGTTCCCTTTTCAGTATTTGGACTGTGGAGCAGTCATTGTCCCCCAAACAAGTTCACAATGGCTTCTTTTTAAAGCAGGTCTTGTTATGAGTATTCTTCACTTAACTGAGATACGCTTAAGTCAAGATAGATGCCTTCTTGGGACAGCTCTCAAAGAACCGATTTAGCCAATGTTAATGAACAGTAATGCCTGATGCTTAATCAGGAGAGTATTATAGGGGGAAAACCAATGCAGCAGAGATGTGCATTTAACGTATGCCAAGTGATTAAGTGGTGATTAACCAGCGGTTGAAATTCAGAGCTCTGGACTTTTAATAAAGCATCAAATAAAGATTAAAAGGAAGAAGAAAGAGTAGTCAAAGAAGAAACTCAGTAAGCTGCCATTTTATTACTCTCTTTTTATTCAGTGTAGGGGTTTTTTAAGTCCTATATACTTGTGCTCTCACATAAAATCCTGTAATAGAGATGGACATTTAGGATTCAATATTCAAACAAAATGGGATTTGAAAGCCTGCCTGTTATCAGGTTGTTTTCCATGTTACCTAACTTTGCAATGCATTAAACAGAATCCTGACTATTTACAGTATCACTTTACAATATAAATAGATGTCTTTGTTACATTATTTGTCTTAGCTGTATTAAAGCTCCACTGCAAAGCACTTAGTAACTTCACAAACCACTGATCACACTCTGCAGATGTTATTCAGCTTGGATAACAATTACTTGGGAAAGTAGCATTACTGAAATCAATGGACAGAGGCACCGGTGCTGCTGTGCCATGAATGTGGGTCATGGAATCAAAACCTGTGGTAGCCAAACTACTTTACTGACTCCAGAGGACTTATTAACATGCAGTTGAAGCTCTCAAGGTGGTTCTACTCTCCAGAGCTAATGATTCATGCCAGGTATTATCATCATGCTTTGAGTGTTGTTCAACCACAGTCCATCTCATCAGATGCAAAGGATTTCATTTCTGGATAGCACCACATGGTAAGTTTTAACTCCTCTTTTGCACAGGAAGAAGCGGTAAGTAGCTTAAACCAGTGTGGGGGAGTAAGAGTTCCCCTTCAGGAAAAAGAAAGCAATGAGAAGTAATAAATTATCATGTTTCTCCTCAGCCTCAGGACTGAACAATCATGGGGTCTTGAAGAACCAGGCTCCAGCTACCCTTGCATTTGCGTAGTGCTTTGTGCTATTGTGCAAAGGTGGCAAATTACTGCTCAATGTTCCATGTGCAGCTGCTTCATGGTTCTTCCCAAACGTTTCGCTGCAAAGGGAGAGGAGGAATATTAGGCATCTTCTCCCAAGTGATGCTCCCTAGCATGGGAACTGCTGTGCTAAGGTGAGGAATTTACCATGAACTTGCCATGCCAAGTGGACTCTGAAGGAAACACCAGGTGCAACTGAGGTTGTACAGTGAGTTGGAGAAGAAATTAAAGGTCGCCTTCATTAATTGATTCGTCATTTTTAGAGTATTTCAGAAGTAAAAACAAACAAAGAAAGAATAAAACAAAACAAAACAAAATGAAGTAAAACAAAAAAATAGAGAAAAAAATTGGTAGCTTCTTCATGTAGGCTCTAAATTATCGTGATTGCTTTATCAATACTTGGTTTCTGCAAATAGTCTACTGCTTATATCTTTACTGCTCTTACTGCAGCTGAGGACTGATTTTTAAAGGATTTTAATTGCCATAATTAAAATCAACTTCAATGAAAGTGAAGGTAGCTCAACACCTTTGTACATCAGGCTATTATAAAGTTATTATGTCATAGCTGATGGCACTGTGTAAATCATTTCCCAGGTAGTGTTAACACTACAAATGTCCATGCACTTAACCTAGTGGTAGTTACATGCAGAAGTATTCTTTGGCAGAGAAAAAAATAATCAATCCAGGTAGCAAATCTTTATGCTGTGTGGTATTCTACAAATTCAGAAAAGGCTGGACTGCAGCATTTTCCAGTGATACTTGTTAACTTTCATGAGTGTGAAGAATGGATAACTATAAACACTTTTATCATTCAGTGAAAGAGGTTCTTTTGGAAGCTGTGACATGAAGTATCTAGTTATTCCTTGTTTCAGCCAGCTGAAAAAAAGGATGCACTCTCAAACATGGAGAATCTTGTCTTTATTTTATTTCTTACATCAAATTTACCCCTTGGGGTTGCAGAAGGGTTCAACCTACCCTCAGTTTGAAAAGTGGGGAACTTGCCCCTACAATTAATGAAAAGAACGTCACTGCTGGGCTGTGCCACCTGTGGTTCAAGACAAGAATAGAGTTTTTGTAGCAAGAGTGTTAAAAGAATAGCAATGTTTATCATGATCTCAAGGGTCTTCTTTCCACTTTTGATCATCCATACCTCTCTGTATCCCTTTTCTGTCACCATCTGGATTAAACAGATACCAGCATCTGGTTACTGGAATGTGCAGAAATCACTTTTTGAAGGGTTCCTTCGGTAAACTATTGACCAGTCTGCCTCTAATCCAGGATCAGATGAAAAAAGGATAAGCACAGACATTGGTCACCAAGAAAACAATAATTGCTTACCCATAAATTCTCTAAAAAAAGGTGTCTTTCTCTCATCTTAGTAGTTAGATCCATTTTTCTATCCTTTGCAACTGCAGTCCTGCAAACTTTCTTTTGATGAAAACTTGCTCAGCTTGTCTCAGGTACTTGTCTTCTACAGCTGGGAATATACATATAACACTGCAGTGGAGAAGTACTGGAACCAGAGGAAAAAAAAGAAAAAAGTTTCCGGAACATAGCAAGAATATGAAGAATGTTACCTTTGCCTGCTCACACTGCTGATTCCTGTTTCTCCTTTTTTCCAGTGAGTTAATCTCACAGGAGTTTGAATTTTAACAGGAGAAACCACTGCCATTAGAGTCTTCAGTATGCTCTCTGATCATAATTTTGGACACTTTGGGGGATTGTATTCACGCTCTCCCACAGGAAACGGTTTTTTGAAAAGCTCTGTGCTGAATTGCTTATTACATTCGTGAAAATCAGTCAAAGGTGAAACCTGTGGCCACTGGCAGAGAGGTAGCCTTTGTTTCACCTCCCATTGCCACTGCCTGGCCTGCAGTGCTGGGCACCATTATCGGGAGAGACTTGTTTGGATAAGCAGATGCCATAATGTAACAGTCATAGCCCATTTACAAATCCAACACAGGCAGCTTAACATAACAATAATAATGAAAAAAATCAAACATAAAATAATGGGAAAATATGTGTATTGTTTGCTCTGTTTGACATCATAAAAAAAGGTGCACACTTGGGATGTTTATGCCCCAGATTGTTATTTTCTGATAATGTACCTGGTTAAAGTAAAGTTTTCCCTCTGGATGCATATATAACGCTTAGATAAGAACAATTCACAAAATCCTATTATAGTGCTGCTATACACAAACATATTTTCGGATGCTTCAGATAATATCAGGTACATATATACAAGAGGAAAAGGTATTTCTAGGAATATCATTATTGGTGGCATATCTGGTTAGGTTTCTATATGCACTGGTGGCTCTTTCTTTGAGGCAGACACTGAAAACATCAAAAAATACATCTGATTTTTTGAACTGACATTAGTTTTTAAAGAAGCAAACAAACAAGCAAACACACACAAACTTTTAGTATTCTTCCTCCTCCCTTAGCTACCGTGTTTCCTTCTTTCTCCCCAGAAACAAAATGACCCCCTTTAGACCTCCAAGGTACTCTATTAGTTTTAGTATATGTTTAGTCCCATCCAAGATGAGGAATGCATGAAAATTTTGAACTGTCAGGAAACGTAAAATGAACTTTTTCTTGTCTTTTAACAGATATTTAAATAAGTAAAATGTCTAGATCTTACACTCTGGGAGACACTGTTTTATTGCTGTGGCACCACCCTGAAGGACTCTTCCAGTTCCTTACCCAGCACTGGGGAAACCAATATCTGCATTGTTGAACCACTGCTTCTGTGTTTCTACAGACCTGCACTGTAATGTCTTTATCTACCATGGACTTCTTTCACGACCCCATGCAAACAGTTTAATCTGTCTTTGTCAAGACATAGGGGTAGTCTTGAGGAAATTTCTAGGTTTGCCTCTGGTTTCCATTTGACAAGTCGTTTCTCTCCTTGTGTTTTTGTTTTCCCGACTGTGCCTAATGAATTTGAAACCAGTAGTAAAGGGCACTGAGACATACAAGCCTACAGCAGAATGCTAGAGGGGGAGTGCAATCACTGCTAATCCTTGAATACCTATAGATAGTATTGGAACAAATTCTTAGCAGAATTTACTCTGGGTGGTTAGTAGTTTGCTGGGAAATTCTAAGATAGCTTTGTAATTGTTTTAAATCTCTTATGTTTAAAATAGATTTAAAAGTATCTGGGTGTGTATTTTACTAAAATATTCAGGCTATTCAAATATTCAAGCTAATTAAAGATAGTCCACACTGGTCCTATTTCTTTCATCCAAGAATCGGCTGTACATGTTAAAGGAGATAATACCACAGGCTATAGAACAACCAGTATTATATGAAGTCTAAAAATCAGCTTTTATAATTATAACATGTTTTAGCTTTCACTGTGTTCAGCTATACTTGGCAATATATTTATAAACATTGAATATTTTATAGCACTTAAGGAAGAAAACACTTTCAATAAGAAAATCATTAACATCTTTTTAGTAGATTTAAACTAGAGCTTAAACTAAAAATAAGTATTACATTTTGTGCTTTGTATAGAGTATTTTATAAGAGCCTGTAATTGGAAAGTTATAAAGGCAATGCAGTTGTAAAGCTAGGAACCATTTGGTCAAGAATCAAGCAACTAACATGAATGTCTCCTCAAAGAACAAGACTCCTTGTACTAGACATCCAGCTGGTATAGACATTATCATAATCTCACAAAAACAGATTTTAGAAAATATGGTTTAGAAAGAATACTGACTTTCAAAAATGTAAAGAGCAAAGAGGAATGTAGGGGTATGTTAACAGAATATATCATAAACAGCTCTCATTCCACACTCTAAAAAAACTTCTTGTTGAAATCAAATCAAAACTTCCTGATGATTTCTTATTAAACGTGTTTGCTTCTAAAAGTACTCTAAATGTTTGAACTTGAAGAAACATGTATTTATCACTCAAAAAGGTTCTAGAGGAGGTGATTACTTCTGTACTACTCATTTTTTTTCTTAATCTTATAGATGCTTTTTGGTTTGATCTCCTGATAACCATGAAATAGTAAAATTCTTCAGAGATATCTATCTGTAAATACTAGATTTTAGTTTGTACATGATATGAGCCTAACCTGTAGCAGTAACTGAGGCCGTTGTCATAAAACAAATTTAGGGACATGTAAAGTTTAGTTGCATCATCTTTACTTAGAAAGCTTATAGAAGTCTTGTCTGGTTTCATGGACAAAAATGGAATGTAATTCTGGAGTTTGACTAGTTATTAACAGGAAATCTTTGAAATATAAGACCGTATACTGTTATATAGTGTATACTGTACCAAATGAAGACTTCAGTGAGACGGCGTAATTGTTGTTTAGCGCTGGATGTATTAATTAAAGTAGATCTATACTGAAGATCAGGCTGATGAGAGCTTGTTACGCCCATTGTTGAGGCATAGCAGAACTGTGTTACAAAGTTGCACTGCTGAACAAAATTTAACTTTACTTCTCAGTACTGCTTATTCATTTAGGCTTAGTGGCTTTTAACCAAATTGTTACATGTTCTAATCAACTTAGCAGAAAAGTTGGACCATTCTTCCTGCTTGGAGCTTATAGATATACCCTTTCTTACCAATTTAAAAAAAAAAAAAAAAAAAAAAAAAAAGCAGCTAAAGCTTGTATATACAGGTTATGAAGGAAAACAGCAATGTTTTTTTCTTGATCATTCCATTTGGAAAGCTCTCTTAAAGACCAGCTCTTTAAAAGCCTCCTCTGAGAAGTGGAAGACTGTTCCCTTACTCTTTTATAAAAGGGAAGTTCACTGCAATTTACTTGAAGCAGAATTTCAGATTGCCTTATGAAACTAAATGGCCTGAATAAATGCAAAAAGTTAAAACTTTGCCTTGAAAGGAACTCTGAGTCATTCTTACCAGACACACATACACACAAAAGCCAGTTAGAAGTGTACTACATATGCATTAAATTGACTGCAGTCCTGAGTTATGTTTCTAAGGCCACAGAGGTGTTAAGGAGTGGATGATAAGAGTTAATTTTGCATCCAGCCAAGCCTGAAAGAGATGCACATTTTTCCTTGCCTGGAGTAAGAGAGAAGGTTATAAAATCCTCTGAAATAAAGAGGCAGCTCTCCTTCTGCTCAGCTTTATAGTATGGCCAACAACTCTTTCAGTTCACTCCTGGGAGTTTGCAGCAACCAGAGGCCTAAGAAGAAGAACTGAGAACAAAAGACAATACAACTCAACATAAAATAGCAATATTCAATAACTCAGCATTATTCCTGCCATGTGATGACATCACTGAGATGACATTAGAAGAGGAGCTGTGCAGCTGGGAAGCTTTGCCACAGAACTTAATTTAAATTCTCCTTAAACAATTTTACCAGCATGTTGAGATACTATTGTCATGTAAATGGTGGAGGGCTTCTACTCTTTAACTCCAGCTTTTTTAGAATATGTATTCCTGAAGAGGACACTGAGGCTAAAATTTGGTAAACAAAGATTAGTAATGGGATTTAATACAGATTTAAGGTTCTTGATATTCATTGATTTGCCTGTCTCAAGACAACTGCTTGACTGGCTTCTTTTGATTAACTGACTTAAAGGCTTTCTTTGGTTTCATAGGATTTATTTAAGATTAGTCACATTTGCCCACTTATAAATTGCTTAGGTTATCCACAATATACCAAATAGGATTCACCACCCCTTTAATGAATTTTGCCCATCTGTAAATTATTTTAATTACCTGTGATACAGTATTACTTGCTGCTACTAATTTTGATAATAGAGTACCAGGTTCCCTCAAGAGTCAGCTGACTCTCCAAGGTGTAATATCTTTCAAAAACCCCTTATAGATAAATATGCAGAAGACTGAAGTAAACAGTGTTTGTGTACTGTTTTACTTTCAATTCAGGTCCCTTTTTCTGAGAGTAAAATGATCATAACAAAGAATCAACCTTTTCTTCTTTTTCGCCTTTAATTATGACACGACAAAGAACCCAGTTCAAGAGACTAAAAGAAGGGAATTGGCCTTGATTCACCATCCAGAGAGCCAGATATTAAGATTTAGCTTCTACCTTTTACAATTTCTTCCGATTATAAATAGCCTGCAAGTTTATAAATAAAATGAAATGGCACTTAGTAACTTGAAATAACTCCTTCTAACCTCTCAGTATTATTAGCAATCAAGACTACTTCATGGTCATTTTTAATTTGATTATTAGTTCTTGCTAAACAAGACCTCTTTTTATCACAGATATCTTTTCAGTTTGAGAAATGGGGAACTGCAAACCAGCATGTGTGACACGATATCAAGCAAATTGGAAGGAACTGTAATCAAGAACAGAACTGGCAGACAAGTAGATGGATATAATGTAATGTGAAAGAGGCAACAACTTTTATAGGAGGTAGTTATCCCTTACAAAATTTATTACAGTGCTTTTAAAGAGTCAGCAAGCATATGGATAAAAGCACACTTGGATTTTCGAAAAGTCCCTTACCAGAGGCTTGTAAAGAAACTAGGGTATTACAGAAAGAAATAGGAAAGACTTTTCTTGGGTTAATAACTGCTTAAAGGACTAGATGTGAAGTCTAGGAATAAATGGTCAGTTTTCTTATTGGAGGGAGGTGACCAAGGGAGTCCCACAGGGATTCTTTCTGTTGCAGTGGAGACAAAATTCGTTGATGGCATTGAGGTAGTCAGGGTAATAAAAATAAATCTGACAGCCAGGAGCACAGATCTTATGATACTGAATGATCAGAAAACAAAATGGCAGGTGAAATTCAATGCCACTAAATGCAAAGTAATAAAAAAGGAGGAGAAAAACCCTAACTATACAGACACTGTACTAGACTGTCATCTCTCAGGAAAGTGATCTGGGAAGCACAGCAGAAAGTACCACCAGAACATTAGCATATTGCTCAGTAGAGGTACAAAATGTAAATAAAAAGAAAACATTGTTATGCCATTATCAATATAAAGTGCACCAATGTTCTGAGTCCTGCGTACATTTCTGTTTCCTCTCCACTCCAGGCTAATAAAGGATGTAGTAAATAGAAAAGGGAAAGAGAAGGACAACTAGAAATTCTAAGAGTTGTGAGGGAACTTTTGTTTTTCTGCCTTCTGATAAGGCAGTCATGGTACAGATGTACCATGTACAGATGGGAGGTCCCAGTCAACTGGAGGTTAGCAAATGTGATGCACAACTACAAGAAGGACTAGAAGGGGGATCCAGGGAACTACAGGTTTGTCAGTCTGACTTTGATGCTGGGGAAAGTTATGGACCAGATCATGTTTTTGGGCCCCTCACTACAGGAGGGACATGAGGTACTGGAGTGTGTTCGGAGGAGGGCAACCAGGCTGGTGAGGGGTCAAGAGAGCAAGTCTTAGGAGGAGCAGCTGAGGGAACTGGGGTTGTTTAGCCTGGAGAAAAGAAGGCTCAGGGGACACCTTATCGTTCTCTAGAACTACCTGAAAGGAGGTGGTAGTAAGGTGGGTGTTGGTCTCTTTTCCAACGTAACAGGAGATAGGACGACAGTAAATGGCCTCAAGTCACCATCCCTAGAGGTATTTAAAAGGCAGGTACACGTGGTGCTGAGGGACATGGTTTAGTGGTGGACTTGGCAGTGCTAGGTTAACGGTTGGACTTGGTGATCTTAAAGGTCTTTTCCAACCTAAGCAATTCTATGATTTTATGATTCTATGAAAACCATGAGTGACATGGAGAATGGAAAGTGGGTATGAATTCTCACTGTTTCTTACAGTATTGGACCTAGAGGGCCAGAAATTATACGATCAGGAAAGTGAATCAAGCCTTTTCTAAACATCAGAAATACAACTTAGTTAAACAGGTACTAGAGACTATAGCGCTGTCTGCAGAGCACTCGTGCATTAACTCATGAAAACACACATGTAGCTGTCCATATAAAGTATGATAGTGACATATTTTTCTTTTCTGCACAAATGTTCATAATACTTACATAAGAATAATATCTATCTATTGAAACACACACCTGCCGTGTGTCTCTGTTTATACATGCATATGTTTATGTTGGGGCTACCAAAGAAAGAGGCAGTTCTAACTTCAGCAATCCTCTGAGGTGCTTAAAGCAGAGATTTCACTGGATAGAGAACTCCAGCTTCTGCTAGTGGGAGAAAAGGGCTCTTGTTTTTATACTTCTGTAGTTTTGAGTGACATGCAGGAGAAAGATACAACAAGCCCGATTGCAATCTCCCTCTCCCCACGCAAACCCAGAGCACGCAGACCAAAGCCAGCCACATCGCTCCCGGTGTAGAGCAACTGAGCCGAGAGCAGAGCCTTGCCACAAAAAGTTTGATGAGAGCTCGCCACCGCAGAGCTTCTGGAATAAGAGATTACAGTCATATGACTTAAACTCTGAAAGTTTCTGACATTTAATATCAGTAATTAAGAGTTCAGATTGGTGGCTGAATCAATAACCCTTTGCAGTTATTGATCAGAAACTGCCACCCTGCCAATCACGGAGCGCAGCTGACCTTATGAAAGCTGATCTCTGCTTCTAGCGCTGTCCCCGTACCACCTCCTTATGGCCTACGTGCCTCTGAAGTGCTTAAAAAGATGTGCGGATGCTGTCGTCAGGGTCTGCTCTGACAGGGGGCTGCTGGGGCGCTCGGTGGAGGCTGGCTGCTGCAGCTTCCTCGGGTACAGAAAAAACTTCAAAGGCCCAAAAGGCAGGACCACTGAAGAGGTGCTTCTTCCCCCACGGACCGACCCGCCTCTCAATCTGCCACCTCTCTGCTGCCAACCCAGAGCAGCTGTCCCCTCTCCCCGGACTGAGACAGCACAATCCTTTCTCTCCCAGTGTAAACACGAAAGTGTTTTGAGGCACCCTTTGCAGCCCAGGCAACTTCACGCACTGTAGGATGAAACCTCTCCGCCACCCCCCAACACCGATCACCGCTTGGGAAACATCACTGGGTGCCACAGGACGGCACACATTACGACCTGTGGATGGGAGGAACTTACCTGGGGGTGCAAAAGGCTGGGAACCAGTAATTTTTTTCACCCATGGATGTCTAACGCAAGCAAGGGTTTAGATTTTGTTTCCCATCTGAAGTGCAGGGAGTAGCGGAAAAGTTACTATCTGGCAGTGGTTAAAAAATTGATGGTAGTGCTACCGCTATTACTCCTCCTAAATACTGGTGTTAATACTAATACTAATTAATGCCAATACTAATAACAATAATAATAATAACAATAAAAAATATTTTATAAAAACAGTCTTCCTTCCAAAGGAAATAATGAATTTTCATTCACCAAGAATAATTCTCTGGAATAACTCTCCTCCCCCCCAACTAATATATCAACAATCATAAATATCTTAATTCACAAAATCTTTCTCTTGGACTGTGTTTACCATGATTAGCTTAGTTCAGTGTCTTTTACCTCAGTATCTCCTCTGTTAGCATGTAGAAGCTCTAAGGTGCAATAGGAAATGTGGTTCAACCAGACAGTTAAGCCAATGAAGGAAAATGAACACATGAAGCATCCCATAAAACCTATGAAACCTGTGACTCCCGTGAAACACCCAGGGGACTTGCTGAGTCCATATATTTCAAATCTTTATTTTTAAAAAGTTGTAAAATTTTGGCAGAAAGTAACCCTAACAAAGCAAAAGCACAAACCTCAGCATATAATCGGTTTTTCTTACCAGCTTCAGTAGTAGCAAAGGCATCCTACCATCTCTGCCTTTTCTTTCACTGTCACCTACCAAATGGGTCCCAGTTGATTAGTGGGGAGTTTTAAAACATTCAGAAGCCAGTGTTCAGAGTCTTCCACTACTAAATAGTATGCTTTATCTTCTCTGCCTTGTACTATGCCCATGAGTGGCATGTGACAGTATTTCACATCCTCCTTCACTCAGTGCATCTCTACATCTTGGTTTAATACCTGGCCCTGAAGGAGAATTAATAGTTACTTAACTTTTTGGACTAACAATGGGTAAGTATTTTTAGACTTGGAGATATCTATAGATCTGGATTTTAGTCTTTAGAGATATTAATGTCACAGAAGGGCTTAGATGTTAACAGAAATTTTGATTAAACTTTAAATTAAGAAATATCTGCAGAAGCAAGTGTCTGTGGAAAGCAGGAGAGAAAGGCATGCACAAGGAACAACACTAGTTATCTTCCATACTCTTGAGACAGCTCCCTTCTGAGCTGAACCTTCTGAGGTGGAACGTGCACAGTGCACCTCCTTCAGCAGGGAGCTGGGAGCAATAGAAGCTGGAGGATGCTGTAAGTCTTCTTGATCAACTGACGAAAATTAGCTCCGCTGATATACAGACCAAGTTGAGTACGTACCTGGCCGAGTGCAGCGAGACTTAGCTATGGATGAGGAAAAGTCACTATGTTTGTCTCCACTGTATGCTGCCCAATTAAGCCCAGTCATTATGTTTATCCTAATTCAGCACTATGCTTCACCTTCCCTTGGCAGAGGGTAGGACATGCAGTGGAAGTGTCTAGCAGAGAGGGCTGGCTGATAACGCTTTGAAAGCCTGTGTTGTAGGAAACACCTTGCTGTTATCTTGTTGAACTATATGACCTTCAAAGGTCCCTTCCCACCCAAATAATTTTATGATTCTGGGATCTCATCGGTCTAAACCAGAACTTTAACGTTCACTAATCGGACACAGTCAGGCTAGCAAGCACTGTCAACATGAGGAAAAAGAGGTGTAAGTTGTCACTCACCTGAAGGCTGTTTCACCATAACACGTTTTGAATGAGAGAAAGGCTGAACTTACACTCAAGACTTGAGACCTGAGCGTTGCCAACCAGACATAATGATTTTGCCATTTTTGTGTCCCATAATATGCAAATACCGAGATAAAATCCTTGTCTACATAATAACCTAATAAATGGGGACAGGGGCTACCAGTAGGGTTTCCATTTTTCTCAATGATTTTCTCAGTCCCTAAGGTGCAGAATATTTCCACCACGGACACCAGGCATCCCCTCTATCTCCAACTACCCTATGCTAGTACAGACCTCGGGGAAGGAAAAGAAATTGCTTCAATTCGCTTCAAAAAGACTGAGGATTGAAAAGTTAGCCACTATATTCCTGTGCGAACACTTTCTTTTCTGAACTTCTGGATCAAAGACGCCTTTCTCTAGCAGGAGAAATTGTCAAATGCTTTGAGGATGTCTGTTGAACATAACTTAGATGTGAAACAGACACTTAGCTGCTTAGTATCCCCAGGACCTAGACATTTTGGACCAAGTCTAGGAACGCATATAGGCATCCAGTGACCCTTAATATTAGCAAACTTGATCCTTCCAAGACCTCCAAGATATCCAGAACTGAGAGAAGAGTTTCCAAAGTGAAATATTTTTCCTTTTCTGTCAAAAATGGCAATAGGTACTAACATCACCTCTGTTCGTTACACTCCTTTTTGTGCAGTAACCCATCTGGGACCAGAGATGGACCACTGAGCTTGCCTGGGGGTAAGGGTGCTTTTGTCTTGGGCGGTAGCTGGGGGCTTGAGTCCACTCTGGATGAAGAAAATATGGTGTTTCCCACTGCCAATGTGAATGCACCCAACAAAAGGTTTTTTCCTCACCTTGAGTACTGTGTTCAGTTTTGGGCCTCTCACTACAAGAAAGACACTGAGGTGCTGAGAAGGGCACGTGTTCAGAGAAGGGCAACGAAGCTGGTGAGGGGTCTAGAGCACAAGTCTTATGAGGAGCGGCTGAGGGAACTGGGGTTGTTTAGCCTGGAGAAAGGGACGCTGAGAGGAGACCTTATCACTCTCTAAAACTACCTGAAAGGAGGTTGTAGAGAGGTAGGGGTCGGTCTCTTCTCCAAAGTAACAAGTGATAGGGTGAGAAGAAATGGCCTCAAGTTGCACCAAGGGAGGTTTAGATTGGATATTAGGAAAAATTTCTTCACTGAAAGGGTTGTCAAACATTGGAACAGGCCACCCAGGGAAGTGGTTGAATCACCATCCCTGGAGGTATTTAAAAGATGTGGTGATGTGGTGCTGAGGGACATGGTTTAGTGGTGGACTTGGCATTGTTAGGTTAATGGTTGGACTTGATGATCTTGAAGATCTTTTCCAACCTAAATGATTCTATGATTCTAAGAAATTAGGAAGGATTCCCAAACAGGAGGAACTTTCACCAAACCTCACTGAAACAGGAAGAAAGACTCAGGATCCAAAGGATGATCCAGACTGTGAGGGGGCCATAAATACTTGTTGTTCATGCTAAAACTTCCGCTGTCATATGCTCCTTGTTGCTATTACCTGTGATAAGGAAATGTACCAGCACGTATGTGTATTTCCTTATGCTGTGAATATACCTTAATTTTTTGGTGCAAACACACCCTCAGCTGTTCTGTTCCTCAGCATCCCATCTGCAGAGATGGAGATGACAACACTTTCCCATCTCAGTGAGCCTGATAGTGGAGGCCTTCGTGATTTCAACAGATGGTGCCTTGGAATTTAGGGGAGGAAATCAGCTGGTGATCTGGATTTAGAGAGCTACATACACTTCATTTCATGCATCACATTGGGATGAACCTCCTGGTGCCTGTTCCTCAGGTTGGGAGCTTGCCCAGGGGAGGGCTGTGTAGATACTTCATTTCACACAGTGGCTATTTCAATTTTATCCCCTTTTCTGCACAGGGACAAATGGCTTAATTTTACAAATAATGGCAGAATGCGTCTAAGGCAAGACAATTTAGATGAATAGATTTTGGCTGATGTTTGAGAACTGTAATAAATAATCTCCTCCTCACCCACGCCTCTCACAAAAATCTACGTACCTTTGTGCATATTTTATAACAGGCCTTAATAAAGAAATAATCCAAAATGGCACCTGTTAAAAAAAAGAATAACCCCAAAATGTAGGTTATTGAAATATGAGTGTAATATAGAAAAGATAGCAGTGCTGATATTAATGACCTATCTGTCTCCTGGTGCACTTAAAAAAGTCTCTCATGTATTTTATTTTATTTTTTATTAGAAATTGTATCATTAGCTCTAAAAGATCTTACTTGGAAGGGCAAGGAGAAAGATCTGACTTTTTAAAAACCAAATTCAGCTAGACTTTTTTTTTTCCTACTTAAAAAAAAGATTTTTCATAAACATTTTTTTCCCTCTGGCTGGAATATTAGGACAGTATATTAAATTCCCGCCCCCAACTCCACAAAAGGAAGACCCAGCTACATTTACATAATAATGTCCCTACTGTGCTTTTGACAGATGGGTTTCATCGACACAGACATACTGTTAGGGGCTTAGCAATAGATTAAAAAAACAACAACAATACAGTGTAACATAATAAAAGTGTATTGTAATGTACATCATAACTTTTGGCCAAGGTTAAATTTCCAGTTGGTGTATGAAAGTCGTATTCCATTAGACAAAATAGATGTCACACTGCAAAGCATTAAAGATGAGTTGACTGAACCATTTGTTTTTATTTATATTACATTATATTTTCCTTGATTCTATTTATGCAGTGGGTAAAAAAAAAAAAAAGAAATCCTTCAGTCCCCCTTACTCACCTGCACCACTGCACCACAATGTTATTGACAGCGAGTGTTGCCATGTGAGGCTGGCCACCGTGCGGGGTGCTATGCAAAGCCACAAGATCCACCTGCTGTAGTTGCAGCAGTCCCATGTAGATACACCTGAGCAGGCGGCAAACTCTTACATAGTTAGCTAGCCAGCTACAGCGGTACCAAGCTCACCAAGTATCAACCTAGACTTCCAGTACAGCTCTGTCCACACTACTCCAGTCATCTCTGCAGCGAAAGCTGGTTTTTGCTCTGCTCTGCTTACAATTTCACAAACCAGATGGGAGTCCAAGCTGCAGCTCACTAGCTGAGCTGCCATGTCCCCACTTCTTGCTGTCTGCCCTTAGCTTCACAGAATAAATGGCTTTGTAATATAGGGAGTCTTGGAAGAGATATCCAGGTGAATTTATCAGGGTGGGATGTGTAGTCCTACCACAGGAGTACCATCCATTGCAGAGCCACTCTGGGTCAATTTACAGGTGGGTCCTGTGCACTGTCTTCTCCTCACAACACTTCTGCAGCTGCCTCCAGTCATCAGGAGATTCTACAAAAGCAAAGCCTCTGAAGAGAAAAGAGAGCAGCCTGTGTCTTATTTTATTGTTGTTGGTTCTTTCCCCTTTCCTCCCCCCCTCCAAGCTCCAGCAAATTTGTGCCTTTCTTCAGTAATGGCTTTGTGCAGCTTCACGATAAAAGTCATTCACCAAAGAGACAGAACAGTTTTCTCTGCATGTCTCCCTGAAAGGTACTCTTGGTTGAGAGAGCTTCACAGCCTCTCTTTAATGTCAAGTTATATAGTTTTGGGGGCTTTCCCAACTCCATCAATCCCCCTGACGGCACAGACACTTTGAGTGGAGTGGTGAGGACAGAGCTGATAAACTGCAGCCTCCTCCGGTACTGGACTCTGTCCAACAAAACAATAATGCTCTCCCCAGGAAGCGGTTTATGTTCCGTATAAAAACATTTTCCCACCAGGAGGTGGTAGCCAAGATGCACATGGGGATGGGTGCCACCAGGCATCAAGTGAGGCTAACCTCGCTGGTGACACCATCCTTTCCTTAGCAATTGGAGCTGAGGCAATGGCCTCCTTGAGTTGGTCCTCCTGTTGTCACGGCAACATGCAGCCAGAAGGTCTGATCCTGATTTGGAGAAACTGTCATGAAGCCTTATGCAGCCAAAAAACGTAGAAAGAACTGTAGTGGAAATGACTGAGAGAAGCCATTCACTGGAGATGAAGGGTGAAGGGAAGGAAATGCAACATCTAATGATTTGGGAAGCAAAAGATTAAACAGTGAGTGGGTGTCCCTGCTCCTTGTCACTCTAGGTTTCCATCAGTATCTGCCCATTGGGATAACACAGTATGGCACAGGTAAAGGAAGTTCTCATGAGGAGCTCACAACCAAAGGGAATAGACTTGTCCTAGAAGAAAGGAACTGGATTTCCCTGCTCCACATGGAGGAGACAGAGATGGACTCAGTCCACTCTCCTGTTTATGCTTTGTGTCTGCAGAAAAGTGAGGAAATGAATCCCAGATCATCCATAAGGGACAAGTGTGTTCTTTCTTTTATTCCACTTCCCATGAACTCCAGAAATGAGCCCTGGAATAGTAAGAGGTTAAGTATTATCCACCAGGCTGGTGTTCCTGGTTCCTTTTTTCGGTCATGACGGATAGAGAGACTGTAGATAACTGTCCAGTCAAACAAGTCATTGGGATGGGTGTGCAGAGAACAAGGTAGAGGCAGTATGTTTTATTTTCCCTTCTTTACCCTGTGTTATAAAGTATAAGAGTTCACACAACCTTTTGGTTTTTTCCAGTCTCAAATTCCATGCTGCCATGGCACCACGATCATATCAGAACCGCAACTTGATTTACTTCCTGTTCTGGACAGGGACCCTTTTCCTGACATCACATTGCTGAACTTGACTTCTGATCTTCAAAACCAAAAACACACACACAGAGAATTGCATTTTGCAATGGGCTAACATAGCACTAATCCAAATTACTCTTTATTTATGAGTAGAAGTACACTACATATACCAGAAGGAAGGGGTTTCTTGTTTGTTTTTATTTCTTAATCACATTCTGAAGAGGTCATATGTGAAACACAGCTGCGAGAAAAATGGCTTTTTCTCTGTTTTTTTATCAGCCTTCCTACTCATTTATTCTTGTAAGATTGTACAAATATCTGGTTTTAATTTCCTATTTAAAGCATATCTCCAAATTGTAAATAATTTTTTTTTCTTGTTCAAGTCAAGTTCTAGTCTCCAATTAATGAGAAAAATGCATTGAACACCGATGTCCTGTCCTAGGGTTGCTGACAGAGTGAAATATAATTATGTTCTGGTCTTTGCACTTGCTAGAGATGTTTAGAACTTGTTTATACTCAGAGTCTCAATTCAAGGTAAATCAACATATCATGTTTGTGTTTTGAGAACCTGCACCAACTTTCACCCCCTGAAGAATGTCTAGCATCGGTCTGCACAGGGCTGCAAATGGGAAAGAAGTGGGAGGAAGCCATTTTTGTGATGTGTGCAGTTTAACCAGGGAAAACTAAGTCCAGTCATCTGAGGATAGTGATGCTTGCCAAACTTCCAAATAAATCCACTTCCATGAAAGACCTGTGACACTGGGATAAGCACCAGTCATTGACTAATGCATGGCTCGAACTTACAGGTAAATCTCTGATGGAGTTACAGGTAGTTCTTCTTTCCAACAAGAGACGGAAGGAAATTCAGTGATGTCTAAGAAGTGCTCATTGTTTCCCCAGGAAAGAAAACAGCTTTCGTTTCAGTATCTGAACTCTGATGTGCAGTGGGTAAAAAGAGAGTCATCCATGCAGATAAGAAGATCCTCAGATGCTGCTGCAGGGCTAACTCAATTGCTTTCCTCCTGCGTTTGCTAAAATTGGTACCTCCTGTGCAAAAGCCATGATAAACAAATAGCAGTATCATTCCAAATGGACTGTCATCATCATCATCATCATCATCATCATCACAGGCCTCCTCCTGGCCACTACAAGATGAAGGCCTGACCTTAAAAATGGCACCCCCGGCTCAGACCAAATGTGGCCATTTTTGTCCCTGCCATCTGTCTATTCATCTTGGTGATAGGCAGCCTCGGCTCTGCTCACTGCCCGTCCTCTATGAATAGACGAGTGCCTGCAAATGAGCTTTGCTTAAATGGAGGGAGTTGATACCAGCCTCGGGAAAGTACTTTGCACATCACAGTGGGAAAGGGCCATTGTTTTTGTTCAGATTTGGGTTTTATTTCTTGCTGTGCTTATAAGAAAGGAAATTTTCTTCCTTGGGGGTAATGCAGAAGTGAGTTCACTGTTTGTGTGGGTAGATAGTAAAGGGACAATAAAAAGGTTTCAGGGATGCGGTCCAGGTGGAAGGGGCAGTGTTGGGCAAGGACTGGAGATACCCGAGAGAAGAGCAAATATGTGTTTTTTCTAAGGGAAATACTGAGAGGTAAGACCATAGGGAAGGTAATAACTCTCTGGAAGGCATTTGGGATTTGTTTTGAAAATCATCTGATTAAACAACGTTCCTCATGCAGCCAGTAAAAACACCAGGCTTTTTTCTCACAAAAAATCTTACCTCCTGGGAATTAATGAGACTAGCAATCACAGAGAGAGAGGAAATAAAGACCAGTGATCAAGATGCAAAAAGAGCTGAATTAATGTCTCTGTTCTGCCAGAAGCATCTTTTATAAATCTGGACAAAATAGCTCAACCTTTCTACACCAAAGTTTCACAGATAGAGACCTTTCCAGAGCTTATTTACCTTTCCAGAGCTTGGAAAGGGCACACAAATGGGAAGAATCTAATACAGGGGCATCACTTTTATACTGACATCATTGTCTTATTCTGCTGGGTCACTTTGATAATAGAGTGTGTTGTTCAGGCCCCACATTTAACCGTAAGTTCACACTGGTTTCTATTTCTACTAGGACTGCAGTTGAGCTTAATGTGTTGTTTGACCATATCATACTGATCCTCTAAGTCTCTTCTGTCCTTGATGCACGAGAACAGTGCTGTGGTTGTGTTCCTTGGAAAATGTATCTGATGGAGGAGACAGGAGGAAAAAGGGCAGGTGTTAGGCAGGATGTGGACAGCATATTTTTGGAGGCGTATGCGGCGATCAGGGGAAAAATATTAGTGGGATAGGAATGAGGGAGGAGAGCAGGCTGCATTACAGAGAGTAGACTGGAGGACTGACAAAGTGAGCTGTGGGTCCTGGGCGGGAGCGGGGACGATGGCTCAGACAAGAGTGTCATTGTGTGCTGCTTGGCTGCTTCTCCAGATGGAGCCTTTTGAGGCCAGGCGTCACTGACAGTTTGCCCATAAGTGGTGTGCCAGCATCTGAGATATTTATTAGGTCGGCACTATTAATCCCTCACTTACACAAGCACTTAAGTTTGCTGACAATTGTTTAAAAGTCATTAATAACATTTAACGGTGGTAAGATGATCAGCTTTTTGTTTTGCCTCTAAGCATCACTAATGTAGGGGACAAAGCCAAAGGAATACAAAACAGCCATCACATCGGTACAAAAATATTGGCATTTTGCTTTCAGTGTGATTATTATTATTTAGGCAACGATTGTGTCTAGACAGCTCAGATGAGACTGGGGTTTGTTGGTGATCAGTATGGAACAAAACAGACTGCCTTGAAGAGCTGGTCATATAAATGGGCAGGGCAAAGGAAATGTGGGAGGAGAAAAAAGAAATGCAGAGAAGAGATTTGTTACAAGAGGCACAGCAGGCCTCTGGCCAAGAGAGGAACAATATTCAAATCTCCTGATTACTAAACGGCTATTTAATCTACTGCCACAGACTTATGGAATTGGGCGGTTGCATGACTGTCAAGTGTACTAGGAAAAAATCAGAACTGCGTTATGGGATGAAGATGTACTCCCTTGACTGCATTGTGCATCCTCCTGCAGACACTCGGTCAGATCACTTCTTTTCTTCAGGCTCTTCTGGTAGTGGGTAAGTTTGGACAATCTTCATGTGACTGGGAAGGACTGGGAAAAATTGCACGCTTTGTATGAAAATACAGGGCACAAGAAGGACCTGAGGGATCTGATTAAAATGACAAGACAGTTCCTATAGCCCCGGACAGTTCCAGTGAAATGGTTATTTCACTAGTGTGGTCTGGTTGCACTTTACCAAGGTGAGTTGCCACATCATGAATTCTTGTCTGAATTTGGAATTATCATCTCCCTTTTTGAAAAATGTTAATGGTGCCCACCACTAAGCAGAGCCACAGAGTGCGGCATCTGCAGTCTTTATTGGGCAGCTGGATTGTCACAGAAAACGTGAGATTGCCTCAGGAATAGCCCACATTCATGTGTACAGCTGCCATTCATGCAGCTCAGGGACACTCCCAGGTGAACACTGTTTTGGCGCTCCTATTCTTCAGGAAGTGAATCTCTTCCTTTTCTTTGCCCAGATGCTGTGAGAAGACCTTTCCACCACAACACGGTCAAGGAATCTTTCTCTTAACAGTAGTCTGGTAGGACAGAACTGGTTACTACGTACAGAGGGGAGGAGAGGAAAAACACCCACATTGGTGTTTAATAACTCAACCTACCTGAGTGTTGGCCTGAGAGTCTCTGTGTGGTGACTGGATCTAGAGGTCTGGCATTATGTCCCCAGATACCATTTGTTTGCCTCTACTGCCCATTTGAGGCTTTGAATATGTTTGGCCAGGAAACTATACATTTTAAAATGCAAATCCAGGAAGGGATGGGCCACAAAGGTGGTAAATCCACATGCAGAATTCGGAAAGAAATGGAAACATCACCTTAGCAAGGAACTGAGATCTTGCTGCAAGCCAGTATGCAGCATTTTAGCACGGCACATTACCTAGATTTAGGTGGCAGCTTGTCACTGTGGGACCTTGTGCTGCCTTTCTGTTGTGACTAATGAGCCTGTATAGCCAAGTGGGCTCCTTGCGCGGCTACTAGAGAGGAAAGAGAAACGTGATCTTAGAGTTTATGGGGTTGAATAGAGCCCTTGAGCGCACAGCCTCACTTTTTTCCTCCTGTTGCTGCTCCAGATTTCATTTTACTTTATAAAGGAGAGAAAACAGCAGCAAAGAGGTGAAATTCATTAATGTCTCTGGGTTACACAGGTGGGATAATGGTGAAAATATGACAGATTGCACCAGAGGTGAGCAAGCATGGGGATCTCATGGACTTGGTGTAAGCAAGAGAACCCGGGGGTGGAGTTCTGGTCTTGGTATGCATGACCCAAACAAGTTACTTCAGGGACCAGCTTCCTCCTGGATGACTACACATCTATTTTCTCCACCGATGAAGAAGAAAGGAAGGGTTTCAAATCAAAGCTGATCTCTAGGAATGTGTCTACCTGGTCCAGGGATCATCTTTGTGATGGGGGCTTGACTTAGAGATCCCAATTCAAACAACAATAAGAATGAGAAAATAAAAAGTCCGCTTTAGTGAGGGAAACACACAGTTTAGATCTTTTTTGTAATATTGTAGAAATTTGCTGCCAAAACTTTTTTTTCTCTCTGCCTTTATAAAAAATGACTCTGGATGCAATAAGAACAAGGTGTTCTAATTAAATAGATTTGTTTACATCTCATAGCATGAAAAACTAATTCAGTCTGATATACTGTAGGTTCTTGCACTATCTCTCTCCCACTTCATGTAAAATTACCCGTTTTAAGTAGTATTTTATTTAAGAATATTTTAAAAGTGGCCTTGATTAAAGAAAAACTGATTTAAGTTCCATAGTGTTTATTTCTCAAAATAAAGGTTTCACTTCAGGGTGCAAGAAGATGGGAGGGGGAGAGCAGTAGCTGTGCTATCTATCACAATATTTTCTCCCTGGTTTATTGCATTGCAAAGGTCCCTACCTTTACTAGTCATGAGAACTCATAGCCTGTGGCTAGAACACATTTTTATTAAGTGAAGGTTAAAGTCAGGGCCAAAACAGATCCACTGTAATATGCTTACAAACATAATACCCTGACCCAGACCTGTGCCGTAGTATCAACTCCAGAACAGGAGCAAAGATAGCACTGCCTGACTGTAACTCTGTTCCTACCAGTGTAAAGTCTTCCCACTCAGACTGAGCCGGAGCATCCTTAAAGGTGCCACAACAGGAATTATGTGGAGGATAAACGCTGCAGGTGGTACGGGATCCAGCCGTGAAAAACAAAGAAATGAGAACAAACCTCAGCAACTCGCGGGACAGGCGTGGCCATCAGATAATCTTTTGCAGGTATATAGAGTAAGGTTGGATGAAGCTGCCGCAGGGAAGAATAATATCCCAATGAATTTATTTGTCAGGTGTTTGAGGCGCTACCCACAACAAGATAAACACGAATTTTCACTGCCACTTAGACAAATTTCAGTTCAGGGACAGGGAGCTTAGATGACCTACCACTGAGAGAAGCAGAACCCAAGTGTCCAGTCCATCCTCGAACCAGAAAGACAGCAACGCAGCACAAATCAAGCAACAGCCTTCTGTATATTACAGTCCCATCTATGTGGGTTGTAAGTGGTGAAAATAATGGACTGCTTGAAGTAGGGTTCAGATTGATCAGAATTCTCTAGGAGAAATTCACCCTGTAGAAACCCAGAGTAAGTGCATTTCCTGAGACCACCAAACACCATTGCAGCAATACAAGGGACGCTCAGGTCCCTCGGTAGGTAATTGCTGCACTATCCTTTCATTCCTGGCGCTGCATACGGCCACTGTAGGCAGCTGTGTTCATCCTGAAACCAAGCTTGGGAACTGATGGCTGCAGAGAGAGTCGGGCAGTTCTTGGTCACAGGCAGAGGACTGTCTCAGTGCATATCCCCAGCTGTCGGAAGCGCACAGTCCTTATGGCAGTCATCGGAATACCTCTATTGGAAGACAAGAAAATTGACAACAGAGCCTATAGATGGCTAGGTATAGACAATCTAGTACTGAATGAAGATCCGTGTCATATTCCTCTTCTCTGCAGACTGAGCAATCAAAGCCATTTTTTATATAATAAGTGCATTAACGTATACCTAGGGACAGCAAAGTTTTGAAACATCTTTTTCTAAATCCTGATGCCTAAATGAAATTACACTGTTCTTTTTCTTGAAATTACAAGTTCTTTTTCTGAGGGGTAAGAAAATTGCTTTTACAAGTTCTCACTCTGCTCTAGCTCTCTGGCAGCCAGAGTTGCAGGAGATGTGGGGATGATGCTAAGCAACTTGGGCTTGTGCCTCCCTGGCAGCTGGAGCTGTAGGGAGGGTGGGAACCGGGCGGGAGCTGGGTGCTCAGCCCCTGGCCCCCTGCCCGCTGCAAGGCTCCCACTTTTGTCAATTGCCTGTCTGTGCACGGAAAGTTAAATTGACAAGAACCTTCTAGGGGGGGGGAGGATAAAAGAAACAGCCAGGGAAAAATCACTGCCATCTCTCCAAAACCAAAAAAGAATTTAAAAAAAAAAAAAAAAAGAGAAAAAACCATAAAATTGTCACTGAAGTTGAAAATTTCCACAGAAATTTCATTTGGATGAAGAGAGCATATTCAACCAGGAAATTGTTCCAACGGGCAAGGGAAGAAAGTGAATCATGCAGAACTCTCCCAAGCTCCTGATCGTCACAGTGAAACGTTCCCATCACCTTTCAGGATAATGATCAACACTTTCCAAGAGGCACTTAGCACCTTCTCAGGATTTTGCCTTAAGTTTGGTGTAACTTAGAGATAAGGCACACAGAGGGTAAGAGCTCCAGGGAAGAGTAATTTTCACCTTTCTGGTGCTTACAGAATGATAAAAAACTTTCCTCCGTGCTTTTGAATTAATTCCTCAAAAGTTCCAATGCCTGCACACCCATTTGTTTCCTCATTGTTTTTATTAAACAAGAAAGGCGAGCTTTATTACTGCGCAAATGAAAGCATCACCAGAAGATAGATACTTTCCAGATTCTTATTAATCTCTAAGACTTATGAGGCCGCCTAAGTTCCACAGAAATTAACATACTCTACAGATTTCTTCCAGCAAGTCACTGAGTCCTTGCTATCCTATCTGGAGAGAAAGGAAGCCAAAAAAGCAAAACTAAAGGAGAATAAATCTGTATTATTAGGAGGTTGTTACAAGTCAAAATGTGCATGTGCATGCATGTCTTTGTCTACAGATATAGGGCAAGGCTCTGTGTTAAGGTGCGTCATCTGCAGCACCATTATAGTAATTTACCATAGACTGTGGTTGCATAGATTGAACTGTGTGCCACAAAGTAGAGATCATAATCATAATTAAAGTACAGTTGGATTTGCAATTCAAAATAATTTAAGACTAATCTCCAAAACCGCGACTGTGCAAATTAATACAGTAGGGCATTGAATTTATTCTTTTACCTACTTTTCAGTGTAAGATTACCCATGCCTAACTGCAGGCACACTTAATGCCTGTGTTGTAGCAGCATTTAATAACCTTAGCAGAGACCAAGGTCCCATAGCGGTAGCTATTACACGCACAAGACAGACCCTACCCCAAACATAAAAGCCAAGAAAGAACCCAGAGGCACAGCAGATAGGTGAAATGACTTAATCATCCAGGTCAGTAGCTGAGTACCCAACTGAATACTCAAACCAGAACATTCTACCTCTAACACCTGAAAAAAAAAAAAAAATTAAGAGGGAAAAAAAGAAAGAGAAGCACAAACAGCAGAGCAAGCCCTATCCTAAGCCAGGAAAACATAATCCAGGAGTGCAGCACAGGCTGGGATCTACCTGGCTGGGGAGCAGCCCTGTGGAAAGGGAACTGGGGGTCCTGCTGGACAACAAGCTCAATATGAGTGAACAGTGTGCTGCTGCAGCAGCAAAGAAAGCCAACAGGATGCTGCGTTGCATCAACAAGGGCATCACCAGCAGAGACAAAGAAGTCGTTATCCCACTCTACTCAGCACTGCTCAGGCCACACCTGGAATACTGTGTTCAGGTTTGGTCCCCGCTATCCAAAAAAGCTGTGGACAGGCTGGAGAGGGTCCAGAGAAGGGCCACAAAGGTGATCAAAGGACTGGGAAGGCTGCCATATGAGGAAAGGCTGAGAGAACTGGGTTTGTTCAGCCTGGAGAAAAGAAGGCCTAGGGGACACCTTATCACCATGTTCCAGTGTTTAAAGGGTGGCTACAAAGAAGATGGAGACTCTGTTTTCACAAGGAGTCACATGGAAAAGATGAGTGGCAATGGGTACAAGTTACTCCTGGGGAGATTCCGATTGGACACAAGAGGAAAATTTTTCACAATGAGAATAATCAGCCATTGGAATAATCTCCCCAGGGAACGTGGTGGATTCCCCGTCATCGTGCACTTTCAATATTCAGCTGGACAAGGCACTGGGCTATCTTGTCTAGACTCTGCTTTTGCCAGGAAAGTTTGGACCAGATGGTCCTTGAGGTCTCTTTCAACCTGGTGTTCTATGATTCTATGATAAAATTAGGGCAGAAGTGACTTATAGCACTGGCAATATTCTTAATATCTTTTGCTCTTTTCCAGTGGCAAATTCCATGGTTTGTAGTTTTTTGTTTCTTGCGGTGCAGGGATCCATTTAGCTAGATGAGGATGCTATGCAATGCTGGGAAGGTTTTAGTACGTTTTTTTCCATTCGAAGTAGATGTTTTGTTAATTGTGATGCAAGTAGCTAGAACAAGGTTTCCTGAGACAAGAGGAGACTGAAGTATGTGTCCCTCACGGTCCTCGTGCAGCCTGTGCTCCCCAGTTACTGTGTTCCCTTTGACACTTCAATTCCCATAAGATCTCACCAACTCTGCTAACTCTTATTTATGCATCACAGATTTACTGCAAGTCAGTATTGGTTAGCCAGTGCATGTGAAACAAAGAATGGGAAAATTAACAACTTCTGTTTGCAGAATATCATGAGATGTTCCTGACGCACCAGCAACACCTCATTGAGTCATGTAAAGTGTATCTGGACTCTGAGTGACTGTGAATACGCATGGACAGGTCTGTTACTGCTGTTGATCACCAGTAGATTCAATCGCATGGTCAAAATGTTAAGACTTAACCACATGCCTACACTTCAGTAATTGTTGCCACGCGATCTCGCTCAATGGCTAATGAAAGCAGCTGTGAATCAGTACTGCAGTCTTGTACAGAAACCTAAGCTCCATTGTGCAGGTAGAGTTTCCCGAAAGTCTTTTGCAGCACAACATTTGTTGCAATGGACTTTGCATAACCAATGGGAGGTATTTCTAGGCCCCAAAACGACCTGACCAGAGAACTCATGAGTAACAAAATAAGAAAAAAGCCTGATCTTGTAACAAAAAATGGTTACTTGCATTCTAGCTAATGCATTGGTAATGAAAACAAAATTGAGCAAGCTTGAAGACTGCAACAAATAGGAAGAAATACAAAATGAAGACTTTCCTTCTGTGGTGACCCTGATAAAGCCTGTGACTGGATGGAATGGATTAGCTCAGGTTAGCATTCATAGCCTGTAAGGGGTGACTGATGGAAGTAAGGTCGTGGAAAGGAAAAAAAAAAGACCCTGACCTGACATCATCAAAAACCAACATACAGCATACCATCAAGAGAGGGCAGGAGGGCCTGAGCTCCCCTGAGGTGGCATGAAAATCATACCTTGCCTGTTCACAATCTGTATCTCTACTTATTTATAACTGATGCTGAGATATTTCAGCATGGCTGTAGTTTTTGATGATAAAGTCACACTGACAATTAAGTCACCTACTGAGTGACTTGTGACGTAGTGTGTCACTATTTGTTCCTTGAAGTGTCATGGTAGGCTGGAGTATCTATCTGAATATTGGTTGTGCAGACCACCTCATGTAAGTACCAACTGGTCTGCACATATTTTTCCACACCCATCTTCCCTGGCTGGTGAGTAGCAGAAGACCACAACTGATACGTGTAAAGTTCAGTTGCTTTCTACTTGCCCCGCATCAGGAGACCACATAGGCAGTTATAAAGACAAGCTGATTTGCAGCAACTTAGAATCAGGCAACCCTAGAACATCAGAGCTAAGATGATCTCTTTCACCTGAAAATCTTAATCCCTGGTAACTAATTAGACTTCTTCCTGAAGAAATGAGACACAATGGTTTGGTTGTCTTCTGTTTTGTGTGTCGTTGTGGGATTTTTCTGTTGCTTTTTTTTTTTTCTTCCCCTCCTCCCCGCCCTCTTTGATTTTGAGTTGCTGAGGTTAGCATTTGCAGTGTTCCTTCTTTAACAAAAATTCCAATGTATACGCATTGTGTTCCTCATTTATGCTTCCCCTCTACCCAATTAACGTCACACTAAATTATATACCTGCAACAGATTTAATTCCAGACCACTGAGCTGTCGCTTTTAACCCTCTGCATGTATCTCTACAATATTTATGAGAAAGCTGTACTTACTTTAACAAGTAATGAGAGATTTCTATAGGTTTTTAACAATTCAATTTGTTGTAAGAAAGAATATATTCCTCCACTGAAATCTGTGGGATGGTTCCAAATACATACAGAAGGATTTTGATATCTATTCTGTTCTCAAGGTTTTAGAATAGTTTTCCAAATCCTTATTATGCTGCTATGGAATGAAAATGGATGGATCTATGGCTAGAGTTAAGCAGAGATCTGGGCTCATTTCCAAGCTCCATTGAACTCTTCTCAGATGACCTTGAGCAAAGCACTTGAGATGTGGTCCAGAGTGTTTATTTCAGTGTCCAAATGGGGCTTTGAATGAACTTAAAACCTTAAATTCCAGGAAGCTGTTTTCAAGGGATCGTCTAAGCTTAGAGACGCACAAATCTCAGTGCAAATTTCCCTGATATCTGAACTCAGAAAGGACAGGACAATCACGAGTTGTCTGGCCTGAGGCATTAGCGTGCAGTCAGGCCCATCACATCCATAGACTTCATCAAACAATTTCTAGACATGAATTTTCTGGACACTCCATTATTCAAGGTACAACCTGAAATGTGGTTATTGTCCATATCAAGGAAGAAACACAAACAACAAAACCAGGCCCTCAGCTACTGGTACAGACTGGTTTGTGCCTGTATTTTCTGGAGACGTCTGGCTGTGGCCATTAAGTTTATCACTTGTAATTAAACCTAGAGGGTTCAGCATCATTCTGCTTTTAAGAACTGGGCCTCTGAATGGACTGTCCTCTCAATAACATTTTTGGTATCTTGGAGAGAGACCTTTCACCTCCCTCCAGGTAGGACCTAACTGTCATATACTCAGTGTGATGAATGCGGGGTTAGGTCCCAATGCAAGGAGTGAACATTTTTACAATGCAGGCCTATGCTCAAAAAAGTCTACAGGTGGTAGGTGACTCTTGAACAGTTCCCACAGAGCCTCTGACATGAGAATCAGGAGCTCTCCCTGCTCAACAACCAGCATAGAATCAATGAAATTGATTTTTGGCCATTACGATGTGAAAGTGAGTACTCCGAGTCTTGCTTTTAAACTTTATTGCTACATCTCCAAAGATATTGCTATACGATGATTTCAAAAGGAAGTAGGAGGTTAAATACCTTTTTGGTTTGGCCCTCTCTGTCTCAGTTTCTTTCATGTGAAATGGAAACAGACATACTTTCACTACATTCCATAGCTGGTGAAATGGAAAATATGTGACACTTTGGAGAAATCAAATCCCATACTTCTGAGAACATAAGCAACTTACATAGATAAACACTGTTTAGTTTTGACACCAGCAATTTTCAGAAGACTTTTTCTGGGGGCAGACACAATTTACCTCAAATTAGGTAAGAATGAGCATTTTCAGTTCTCATGTAATCTTTTGAAAACTTTTTGCAACTTCCATCCTATCTTGTCCTGTGCATGTTCTGCTTCCTGCACATTTTTAGTATTCATGTCGTGGTTACAGTCTTTCAGCTTCACCAGACTTATCTGTATCTGGTAATCAATCCTTTGCATCTCCTTTATTTAATAAGAAAATAAATGATCTTCTGGTATTTCTTAAAAAAAAAAAAAAAAGGAAAAAAACCCCAAAAGCATTAGCAAACATTTTCAACACGACAAAGTCCACACAGGCAACTGCAAAGAGCTGAAAATCATGCTTGCTCACCCTCTATGCCAGATCAGCCAAAGCAGATCTGAGTCAGGTGCTATTGCTCCAACTTAACAGGATTTCTATGTGTTAACATGAACCTCGAGTAATAAGGTTACCCAAATCCTCAGCCAGGTCTGGCCAGTACTATTAGCCAGGTGGAGTAAATGAGCCACCATTGCTACCTATTCTGTAGCTATCTCTTAATACTTCTGTTACTTAGCCACCATTGATGAGGAAACAGAGCAATCCGCGTTTTGAAGTTTTGATTAGTATTTCATGACCATTCAGAATGACAAAGCAAATCTCCATGTACATGAAACTGCTGTTTTTTCAAGGAAGCCCTGGAAAAGTTCCTGATTTTTTTAGTAATTCCTGTAATTCATCAAAGTTCTGGGCAGAAGAAAGCAGTATGGTCATCTACCCTTTCCAACTAAGGGCAAATGAAAGCATAAGAAGGCTCAAAAACGGTACAAAGGTCCTGTAGTTTTCAATTAATTTATCCTAATTAGGAATCTAAAAGTTAGTGGTGTGATTTGGCTCAGGGATTAAGACATCTAATTTTAGATGCCTGCATGTGAAATAAATGCCCAAGTTCCCATTATAGAGAGTAGAGGTCTAGTCAATACAATTAGTGGTTTAGAAAGAAATGAAGCAAATGTCTATATCTGGTCAACCAATAGCTCTCCAAGCTTAGACACCTAGCTCATATGTAAACACCTAAATTTAGACATATAGTGGCTTGAGTCAGTTGCCTGAAAATAGAAATCTGACAACATTTGAAGTGCCCTTGCATTTTGGAGACATCCACACAGAGCTGGCCCGTATGGCACAGGACTTTAGGGAGATGCCTGCTTTTTTGCATCAGCCACTGGAGACCAGATATCATACCCTACCACAATTTAAGGACAAGAGGTAACGGGCACAAACTTGACCATAGGAAGTTCCATCTAAACATGAGGAGGAACTTCTTGAATTGGAGGGTGGCAGAGCACTGGAACAGGCTGTCCAGAGAGGTGGTGGAGTCTCCGACTCTGGAGACATTCAAAACCTGCCTGGATGTCATCCTGTGCAACCTGCTCTGGGTGACTCTGCTCTGGCAGGGGGGTTGGACTAGATGATCTCCAGAGGTCCCTTCCAACCCTTGTGATTCTGTGATACTATTTGTCTGTGGTCTACTGAAGAAGTCCCCCAGCCACTGACCATAGCCTAGATGAGTCCTAGGACTTTCAGCTGTCCATGTACAAGTATCTAGTGCCACTTGAGATGTTCTAGACTATCAGAGACAGCTAAAAAGGGCTGGCAGAGACCACATAAGATCACAGGGATGCTGCACCCTGAAGCTAAAGGTCAGCCAGGGCCTATATTTAAGCAATTAAATTGAGCTCTAAGTGTTAAGCTAATCACCTGAGGCTTATTTTCATAATCAGTGGAGAGAAACACAGAGAAAAGTCCATCCCATTCTAAGACACAAGTCAAAGCCAGGTCAGATGAATTGCCCTCCAGATTTCTCTCAGCTGAGAATAAAAGGAACCCAGTATGGCAAGTCTCTGTTTCCAGTTTGGGAGACAGAGCTGGTAAAAATGCAGGTTGCATGGGAGTCCGTGTAGCATTCTAAGCAGCCAGGACCCATCAGCCTTCTAACAAAATACTCAGATATACCATATGCATTTATACTGTCACTATATGCCTTTCAAACTCTATTACCGACAACTGACTGAAGAGACTGACACACGGTGTGTATTACAAACATCTATATTGGGATGGAATCCCTGGCAACAGTGCCCATCAGTACAAAACAAACCACCACATCTTGGAGTTCTGAATAAGATCCAGTGCATAGATTGCATGTGACAAATTTGCAGACAGCTTGTTTATGACCAACAGGCCATTTTTTTCCGTGTTTGCTTCACAAGCTAATGCGGTTATACTGCATGGAGCTTTTCTCCCAGAATGATCCCAAAGCATTTTGTAAATTGAAAAGATGCAAAGGAGCTGCGGGGGGAGGAGGAGGAAGGGAAAAAAAAAGGTTTCACTACTGCTGGGAAAATGAAGCCCTTTTTTCTGGGTTAGGAGTCTGGCAGTTGAAATAGGTAAAGGACACTGGTAGCAGATATCGTTTGTGAGCAACATCAAAAGGTTAATTCTTCTCAGATATAATGTGGGATCTTTTAGTAATATGATGTTGTACAGATTGGGGGGCTAGGGCCAGAGGCATTTGCTGGGTTTGATTTCTCCTTTGATTTCCCCTTAAGCACAGGGTCTGATTCTCACTGCACCTCTGACCAGTTCAGCTGGTGGAGGGAAAGGAACGAAAGGCTCAGCAAACCTTTTCAGACTTGCTGCTAAAGCCATCTGCAGGGGGAATCGTATGCCTTCTGCAGTTGCTCAGAGGTTGGGGTGTGTTATTTTTCATTTACAATTTACAATTGGTGTATAATGCAATACTGTTTAGGTTTCGTTACGCAGATTCCTATCTTCAGCCTGGAAATCCCTGTGTGAGTCCCACTCCCCCGCACTAGCTGAACTAATGGACATCCTTAGGGTTGCAGCTGAGCATGTTTCAGTTCATGTCATAGATGGTTCCCTAAATTTCACCTGCTTTCTTACTGCTTTTTACAGGTACTAAGTTTAATGAAGGCTTAGAATCAGCAGATTCCCTGTTTCTTTGAGGTTTGAGTTTGGTGTTACTACAGCAAGAGCTCTTATAGTTGCTCTGAGATCAGAGTTAATCATTGAGTTCATTAAAGCCAGACACTGCATTAGGTATGGTCTTTCAGATTGAACAAATGGAGCAAGAAGACCTCTTTCTGAAAAAAAAAACCAAAACCAAAAAGACCCAACAAAACCCCAAGGGATGAGAGATCTAAGGTCCCCAGAGGCGGATGCATGAGAGGCAAAAGGGGGAAGCTGACTGCTCCAGGGGCTTCTGCTACTGCAACCCAGGACCAAAGGGTTGTGCATGCAGCCCATGTGGCTGGAGGCTGGACAAAATCAAACTGGATTCAGAGCAAAATCAAAACCATGGTTTAGAGTTTATAGGAGATGCAAGCAGGGTCTTAGAAAGAAACAAAATACTGCAGAGACACTCGCTGCCTGCAGGAAAATGAGGTTTCCTGCTCCTTTTTTTTTTGTACAAGGCTTCCACTGCAGGTTACCTGATTTCTGCTACTGTGTTCTCATCCTACCAGACAAAACCATCTGAGACCACCTAAACCTGAAGACAGAGGGATGTGAAGTTCTTGTAAGCCCACTCTCTCTTGATTGACAGCACTGAGGCAACTGCTGCAGAAATAGGAACTCATCTGGGGAAAGAAAAGCTCTCCTGCTTCCAGAGAAGAGTGTGCAGGGTCTAAATTAAATTAAATAACTCCTAAAAGGGACATCGATGTCAAACCAATGCGATAGCCTTATTCCAGCGGTCAAGCCCAGGGTCTGCAGTTTGGCTCAGTCTGGAAGTGCACTTCCTCCATGGGTAGCTCTGGTCACCCACCTGGCAGTTTCTCCTTCTCTGCCCAGAAAAGAGGCAGCTCTGTTTGTCCACAGCGTCTTCACAAAGACACCAGCTCTTATCTCTGCTCGGGTCCCGCTCAGCGCCCTGTGCTGCGGCAGGAAATGTTATTGCGCTGGTGACATTTCCATGTGCAGGTTGACATTTCCCTTTGGAAGAAGCTACTCACTTTACAGTCCCTTTTATTTATTGTTACTTTGGCTCATGGGCCACCGTGGAGGTTACTTTAACATAGCTGTAATTAAGGATCTATGATGATAAGGTCCTTTAAGTAGGGATCTGCTATTTTTATTCAACTGTAAAAATTACTTACACCCACAGGGACTGTGTAAACCATAAATATAGATATGGTTGTGATTCAGAGCTCAGCAACGGTGGTGTAAATCACAGTAAAAGCATTATATTTAGGAGAGTTTTACTGATGTAAGTTAGAAATAACTCTATATAGTATTAAGCGTTTTATACTTACAAATTTTGAAAGGTTGTGCTGGGCAAGTGCTGTCATTTTTTTTTATTTTTTTAAAGTTGGATACAGATGTTTTAAGGTCACATTCCAAGTCAGTCTAGTAAAGAAACTAGTCTTTGTGAAATCTAGTTCGATGAGTAGTATTTTGCATTAATGCAATCAGTAACTGATTGGTAAAAGAGTGAGAATACCCATTATTCTTTATTTGTTTTTTACTTGAAGGTTGAAATAGAAAATTAGAGAGTTGGAAAGGAGAAAGAAGTATCAGTGTGAAACTGTTTTCATTATTTTCATTTATTTTCATTCATATATACATACACAAGATGAAAAGAACCACAAACTGAAGACTGAAGAAAATATTCAAATAAAAAAGTTAAACTTTTTCTTTCATTTGAAGACGCAGCAGGAAGGAAAGGATTAATCTTCGAAGGGAATTACAGAAAATGATATTTTGGAAATGAAAAGCCATAATGTTTCATTCCCAAATATGTCAAAATATGGTTATCATAATAAAATTGACACTAAAACTTTATTTTTATTCAGACTACAATTTATTTTCTTTATAAAACCAGAATAAAATAAAACAAACACATGTAAAAGTAACAAGTGATAGGACAGGAGGAAATGGCCTCAAGTTGTGCCAGGGGAGGTTTAGATTGGATATTAGGAAAAATTACTTCACTGAAAGAATTGTCAAGCATTGGAACAGGCTGCCAAGGGAATTGGTTGAGTCACCATCCCTGGAGGTATTTAAAAGACGTGTAGATGTGGTGCTGAGGGAGTGGTGGACTCCGTAGTGTTAGGTTTATGGATGGACTCGATGATCTTAAAGGTAATTTCCAACCTGGATGGTACTATGATTCAGAAAAAGTATTTTTACTGGTTTTAGAAATTCCATGTAAATCCAGTTTATTTAGTAAGTGTTCAGAAAAAATATTAATGCTTTCTGTGAAGCAATGTAAGAGACGGAGTACTGAATTGAAAGGGCTTAAGGTCTTTAATATAGAAATTATGGTGTTCTTACATAACTTTTCAGATCTCTTAGTGGGTCTTGATTAACAGATTTAGTTTGCAAAATGAAGTGTTCCATTACATGTTGCAATTATTTAGCTACTCACAGAGTCATAAAAATGTTGGTTGGGAGACATCTTTTGAGGTCTTTAACCTGGCTGCCTATTCAAAGTAGGACAGTTGCCAGCATTGTATTAGGTCAGGCACAGCTTACCTGGTCTTGAAATCATCCAAGGATGGAGACTCCTTCAGTTTCCTGGGTGATTTGCTCCAGGATTGCACAATCCCCAACAGAGGACATTCTCCCACTGTCCAGCATGAACTGCCCAAGCTGTGCCTTGCAGCTGTTCTGCTTGTTATAACATCTGCTACTGCCAATAAAAGTTCATCTTTGTAAAAGAAACTTCATCAAATTATTGTAATTCATTTATTTTGTTAATAGTTTCTAATACTTTTTAAAATAAAATTAAGGTTAATAGAAGTAGTTCCACAACCCCTTACACAGACTATTCTTCCATGCAGTTGCATTCTATGCAATGAATGATGTTTTAAATTAAAATAAAATAAATAAAAAATAAAATAGTAATACTCTTATGAAACTTTCTCTTATTTTATTGGAACGCATGTAAAACTGAACATTCTAGGCAAATTTTTACTGAAGTGTGTATGGTTTCATCACCTTCTCTTCAGGGAAATTTAAAGGGTTTTACATCAGATAGGTGCAGCATAGGTAATCTCAGGCAGAAGTTCTCAGAATTAAACTAGTTGTTCATTTTTCAGGAATACACTGGATGCACCTTAGTCCTTGGACAATTTACTCCCCTGAGGGCTTATAAATTGAAACAAGGAGAAACGGATTCAAGTGTTTTCCAGTGCTACAGAAAATCCTGAGACATTTAAAGAAAACTGAATAAAAAAAATGTTGATAACATTTATCACCCTTTAATTTTTTTTCACATCTTCTGTCTAAGCTTTAGTCCTTGGAAAACACTATTGTGGGTCCATGTTGCACAAAGATTTTTCATAAAAGTAAAGCTTGTAATTGCGAATTGTTATAGAAATTCTGATCCAAACCCTTTGCTATCAAAAATTTGTTCCTGTAGAAATTGCTGGCCTTTGGATAAGGTCTAACAATAGTAAATTCTCCTTCAGCTGTAAACTCCAGTGCCACAATTGCATTATGTGTTTGGTCTGGGTATAGCTCAGAGGAGACTGAGACCAAACTGGGAACTCCAGACATAATCATATTCCCATCATGATCTGATGTTTACCGTTTCTTTATAACCTTGACATCAATTGTTTCAAATGGCTTACCATGAATACTGGAAAAAAATGAGGAAAACATATTATTTATCTTAAAAAGCCATTCTGCAAACAGAATCTCTTCTAATTCAGTGAGAGGGGGAAAATAGAGGTCAGATTCATTTACGCTTTGCTTGTCCCCAAATCTGAAATGTAATAAATACTACCATTCATTGAAATGGTAACCAAAAACAGCAAACACTTCTAAAAACTAATTAAACAGCTGGACTAAATCACAAATACACTGAATTAATTTTTAAACAACTTTCGAATGGTAGTGCATTTCTTCTTTAAATTTGCACAAAGAAGTATATGTAAACTAGAAGTACGTATTTGTTTATTTCTACTTCTTTAAATTGTCCTTATTTACAAAAAATACAGATCTGCTGGAAGATGCAGTATAGTGATCAACTCTGAAAATATCAAATCCAGATACTAAGAAGGGGGCTGTTCTTAAAGAAAAAAAAAACCACATACTACTAATAAATAAATGTTGAAATGGCCTAAACAAAAGCCAAATGATGCTTTCCCACTTTTGATTTCATTAATCAAAACGATCCCGTTGGTTCCTTCTGCGCATTTCACTTCTTTGTTGTAATAACCTGTTGATTTCCACTACCAATTGCAAGATCTCTGGAGTAAGGGACTTTTTCCAAAAGATAGTTGTGCGGTGCTTGATATATGTGGACTCTGGTTCTTATTTGGGATGGTAAATACCCTCGTCATCATCATCATTTTAAGAAAAAGAAATAACCACCTGGAAATAATAGAAGGAGAAGACATTACATAGAATAACTACAGCAACTACAAAACCTCCCAAGGTACAGTCCATATAGAACACCAGTTTTAAAGGAGGGACAGCAGCTACGGTTCATTTATTGACAATGAACAGCTGTGATTGATGAGCTCATTGTGTCATTTATGTTGAAGTTCCGCTCAGCTCCTGGTTAACCTTGCATCTGGCGTAGTCTGTAGGTGACCATCATGTCTGATAGCTTCCAGGCTGGTGTGTGGAATACATGTCTTAGCTTCTGTGAAGTGTCTGCTTGTAGAAAGAAATGTAGCAGGTGTCTAGTTGCGTATTAAAACTCATATCACACTTGTACACGGGACTATGTAGGTTTCCTATAGAATAACTGGTTGAGAAAATGGCCATAACCTTTTTATTCAGGATGCTGGGGTTCACAAATCCAAAACTCTAGCAACATAGCTAATATTTTATTCATCTAGTCAAGCTTTTCATAAAGGAGGTAACTCTGTCTGATGAATTTTAAGAAACATTCACTTATAACACTTTCATTTTCTAGTTCCTTTGTGTTTTGTCTCCCATTTTTCTCTTAATTTAACTTAAAAAAAGAGAAAAACAAACCAAAGCAAATAAAAAAAACTCAGAAAAGAGATCTAGAACTCAGTTAATTACTTAATACCACGTATATATATATTTTTTTTTTTGAAGTAGAATATTTGCCCTTAAAATTGGCAGGCTGAGCTCTGTGAACTCTAAACCCGGAAACAAAATTTCTGATGCTGTACCAGGACAAAAGTATGTTAATATTGTATCTCTTTAGGGGCATAAAACATCTCCTCATTTACAAGAAAGGGCATTTCTGTAGGGTGCTTCACAGAAAAAAGACAAGCTGCATTTCCTTGTGCCAACTGGAAAGCACAAAAATGAGGCTACTGAGACTGAAACAGTAATAAAGGGGCTAGACTCATTAGCTCGGTCATCGCTGTGCTAACTACGTTCACTCAGCTTTTGGTCATGTCAATGTGTGTCAAGAGAGATCTCCCACCCACCTATATCACCTCAACCATACACAAACCTGTGCTGAGCTATGCTTTTTCCTTAAGAAATAAAACTTTAGCCAAAACACATCTGAAAAAAAGTCTTTTCTGATTTTGAAGATACCAAGCGATGGAGAAAACACTGTTTCCCTCAGTAGTTTGTGCCGCTGGTTAATCATCTCCTCCATTGTGCCTAATTTCTAATTTGAATTTGTCTGGCTTCAGCTCCCACCCATTAGTTCTTGATGTGCCTTTCCCCGCTAGATTAAAAAGCCCATTAATACCCAGCGTTCTTCCCCTGTGAAGGTACTGATACGCTGTACTGCAGTCACCTCTCAGTCTTCATTTTAATAGGCTAAACAGATTGAGCTCTTTAAGTCTCCCTCTGTAAAGCATTTTCTCTGGTCCTGAAATCACTTCCATGGCTCTTTTCTGCACCCAGCTCATTTTTTTAATAAACTCCTTATTTTTCTTCATGCAGATGTCACAATTATATTCTTCTGTCGGTCCTATGAACACTGAATGCTGAAATAAAATACTTTCTTCATTCCTTCTCCCTTCTTCCCTATTTATGCAACCCAGGCTCACACAAGCTTCTCTTCTATCAGTGTCACTCTTAAAACCATCGTTACACTGATCCTTTTCAAAGCCTTCAGTTTCCGGCATCCCGTGCTTCATTCTCTGTCTGGAGTGCATATGTTGTCCCCATATATATAATTGCATTTAGAGAACCAAACAGCAAAACTAGCTATCATGCGTGGCAGAGACCAGTTTACCAAGTAGCCCAGATGCCTTTGTATGGCTGCTTGGATGTCTTTAATATTTATCCCTCTGCCAGTTAATGGAAGGATAAATATGATGTCATCTGTAAATTTTATCAGTAATGATATTGTATTTCCTTCCAGCTCCTTGTTTAAAATATTGATAAACATTAACCCTTTCTCAAAACTTCTAGTATTCACTGGTGATTCTCTATTGATAATGATTTTTTTCACAGCTGTCAGTTAACCAGCTCTCGGGTAGTAGAGAGAACTCTGTATGCTTTATTGATACTCTGAAGTACATATTTTTAATCAAAATGGTGTGCTGAAAAAAGGAATAGTATAACGTATAGCATAGTAGTAGAATTACTTTTACCAAGCAACTTGTAAGCACCTCCAGACATAAAATCTGGTTTGCTTTATGGGACATATTTTCCATAAAAACTTTTTTTTTATTATTATTATTGGGTTTGATTATATTCTCCCACTTTAATTTTCTATTTGCTGAGTGTCTTGTAAAATTTTCCATTGTCTTACCCAGAACTGATATCTAACTTTTTTTTTTTTTTTTTAATAATGGAAAAATAGTGTTATCTTTCCAGAATGCTTGGGTGGTTTTTTTTTTCAAAAAACTATTACAAATTCCCATTAACAGGAAGATGGGCACTTAAGGCCCACGCTCAGGTTCTTGAGATGAGAATTTCAGCCCCCCTGATTTGTAAATGTCTATGCCTAGAAATAATATTTCTCTATCTTTATTAGTTACTACTGGACTGAAAAGTACGTCATTGACCTCATCTGATACAAGTGCTTCATATTGCCTCTTTCAAATAGGAAAGCTAACTTTTCATAGAAAATGTCTCTTTTTGTGCATCCTTATTATCATTTTGTCTATTACCGTTTAGTAATGGAAATATTCCACTCTTAGGATCTCTTTTACTCCTGCTACACTTGAAAAATTCTCTTTTTTATTGTTCTGAGCCCTGCAAGCAACATAATTTTTCCTTGAGGGTTTTATGATTTTTCTTTACATTTTAGCTTCTATTTCAGACAAATCAGAATATTCATAATTGGGATATTCAGTTAACATACTGTTGGTGTTAGCTGTACCTGGTTTGGATGAACTTCTGTAAGCACTGGGAATGTCTTCAGGTTTGAGCCATTCCAGATATACTGGTTTCAATCTTTTCAATTTAATATATCACTTTCAATAAATATTGTAACATGCAAAAGAGTAGGGGTTTGACTGTGATGCTTCTATAGCACAAAACGTTCTAAAATTTAAAAAATACATGGATATTTTATGGTTAGTAATCCTTTTTTTATTTCTATTTTTGACCAAACTTTCATCTTATATCTGGCAAATTTTTTCTGCTTAAAACAACACAGACAAAAGATTTAGGGAATTAATATTTACTGATGGGCTGCAATGGGTTTGGGTTACTTGAAACAGCCATTTGTAAGGCTATTTGGAAACCTATAACTGACCTACTCATAGTATTTTGCAGAAAGCAGCCTCAGTTTTTGTCCCAGATGCTAAGTCAGTTTGGTTAAATAAGAAACATCTCCAGATCCCTACGTGATCCTTACTCCCCATCATCCCGGTTTCCCCTGTGGCTCATGTATAAAAAATAAAAAAAGAAAATACTGGCATTAGCTGGCAGCCCAAAAGCAGAAAAAACTCTGAACATTGCATGAACATTGCATTCATAAACATGTTGAAGATACAGTCATTTGCACAGGAATCTGACCGGTCATTATAATTATTATCACAATATCTTTCCCTAAAATTGCAGTGCAGCAAACCAAAACCTGTCCTGTGTTACCAGCTCTTGGGCCTGACATTTAAGATGTTTGGGATGTCTTTGCTGTGGTAATTTCTTGTATTTCTTTCTTTGTCCCAACAAAACATTCATTTTTTTGACAGAGACAGGAGAAGGTAAAATATGAAAATACTGAAAAACACAGGGGACACCTTCCACTAGACCAGGTCACTCAAAGCCCTATCCAGCCTGGCCTTGAACACTTCCAGGGATGCGGCATCCACAACTTCTCTGGGCAGTGTGCGCCAATGTGTCACCGTCCTCACAGTAAAGAATTTCTTCCTAATATCTAATCTAAATCTACCCTCTTTCAGTTTAAAACGGTTACCCTTCATCTTATCACTGCAAACCCTGATAAAGAGTCCCTCCCCATCTTTTCTGTAGACCCCCTTTAGGTACTGGAAAGCTGCTATGAGGTCTCCCTGGAGTCTTCTCTTCTCCAGGCCGGACAACCCCAACTCTCTCAGCCTGTCCTCATAGAAGAGGTGCTCCAGCCCTCTGATCATCTTTGTGGCCCTCCTCTGGACTCACTCCAACATGTTCATGTCCTTGTTATGTTGAGGGTCCCAGAGCTGGATGTAGTACTCCAGGTGGGGTCTCACCATAGTGGAGTTGAGGAGCAGAATCACCTCCCTTGATCTGCTGGCCATGCTTCTTTTGGTTCAGCCCATCATATCAATATGATATCTCTCTCCTTCTCTCCCTCTTTCCACATGAACTATTGGGAAATTTTAACTTTTCTTGGCTAAAATTACCTCTATTTATTTATTATTTAAATATGTATTCACATATGAGTAGACACCCATCTGTTTTCCTAAATGAACTTTTATCAGTTATGCTTCTCAGATTGCTCAGGGAAGACTATAAAACCTGTTGACGCAGAAGGCTCGGACACAACACAACGACCAATATGATCAGGTTAATGCCGCTTTATCACACAGATAGCTCAGTTAATATACGTTGTGCTGTCTGAGATAACGCGCCAACAACTTACTGATTGGTTTACGTCATTAAGCACGTGCATAAGGCTACTCTTGATTGGCTCAAAGTACAAGTCCATGCAGATGCTTTGTCCGCCTACATCCTGCTTCAAGTTCCGCCTTCAGTGCAACCTCCTCCTCCATTCTTGTTTACTCTCTTACCGTGTTGACCGCAAGGAACCTTTCCAGTGCAACACTTACATAAGTTACCTACAGGCCACGCACAGATCATTGAGACTTGGAGTGATCACAGGATGCTCAGTTTCCATCAAGAATCTTCCCACAAAAACCTGGGTGTCTTCCAAACTGTCCTGGTCTGTACGAAGGGCTGTCTGAGGGACTTCAAGAACAAGGTCCACATTGGCAAAGTAACAAGTAAAAGGATTTGAAATGGGTGGTGAAAGAACAGGTAGAGGAGGTATGTGTCGTTTTACCTTACAGAGTCTCTCTTGATATTTTTCCTCTTTACATTCTCAATCTTAACATGGCTTGAACTTTTGCGGAAAAACCTGTGCAGTACAGATCATGTGATAAATGGGATGCCTCTCAGGAACATAAATCTGTGCTGGTGCATCTTGATGCAGAATTGGTGTTGATGCTAACATGTCATTTTCCCAAATGCTTCAGTCCTTTGGGCTTGCCATGAAGGTAAGGATTTATCTTCTAATCTCAGAACCACTTTTCTCTGTCTGGATTAGCCATGAGCAGGAAAGTCATTAACATTTATGAACTGGGGATTAATAACACTCCAGAGCGTATTATGTGGTCTCTTTATCCCCTGCCCAGCCCCTTAACCTATGTCTGAGATAGGTAGAAAAAAAATTGGTAGCACAAGCCCCTACTCACTTGGAAACTGAACTGAATCACAAAATAACTGAGGTTGGAAGGGATCTCTAGACATTGCCCAGTCCAACACCCCTGATCAAATAAAGGTCACTTACAGCAAGTTTCTTAGAACCACGTCCAGAGGGATTTTGACTATGTCCATGGATGGAGACTATGCAGCTTCCCTGGGCAACTTACTGCAGTGTTTGACTGCCCTCGAAGTTAAGAAGTTTCTTCTTATGTTTAAATGGAATTTCCTTATTTCCATTTGTGCCCATTGCCTATCATGTGCAAACTTGCTGAGGGTGCATTATCCTATCAGTCAATTAATTAATACAGATTTTAAACAGTATTGACCTTCATTATAGACCCTTGGGATACACCACTAGTAACCGGCCTCCATAGACTTTGCTGATCACAAACCCTTTAAGAACAGCAGTTAGGCAGTTTTCAGGTCACCTCATTGTCTATTTAACCTGCCCATATTTCATCAGCAAGTGATGTCATAAGTAGTGCTGCAGTTAAGAGAAACAAAATCCACAACTCTTCCTCCATCCACCAGGCTAGTCTTTGTGTCACAGAAGGTTATCAGGTTTGTCAGGCATGATTTCCCCTTTGTAAATCCATGACTACTCCCAATCATCTTCTTGTCCTTTATGTGTTTAGTTATTTGCTCCATCATCTCCCCAAGGATAGAAGTAACATTGAGCAGACAAATCCTCCTGATTGCCCTTCTTGAAGACAGGAGTGATGTTTGTTTCCTCAGGAATCTCCCCCAGTTGCCATGACCTTTCAAGTTTCTTTGAGAGTGGTCTCACAATGATATTGACCAGGACCCTCAACATTTGTGGGTGCATCCCATCAGGTCCCATGTTCTTGTGTATGTCCAGTCTATTAAAATGTTCTCTAACCTGATCCTCTTCCACCAAGAGTAAACCTTCTTTGCCCAGAATTTTCTACTGCTGCTGGGGATTCCTCAGGGGCCTTGGGATTCCTGATGTTAAATCTTACCAGTAAATACCAAGGCAAATAAAGTGCTGAGTACCTCAACCTTTAGCATGTTACAAGTCCCCTGCCCCATTCAGAAGCAGGCCTAAGTTTTCTGTAAGTTTCCTTTTTGTTGACGAAAAAGGTCTTCTTGTTGCCCTTCAGGTATCTTGCCAGAGTCAACTCCAAGTGGGCTTTCCTAAAGCCATAACTACACACTCAGTCTCCATATTTCTTCCAGGTCATCTGACCCTGCATTAACCTCTTGCACACTTGCTTTTCATATCTGAGTTTTGCCAGAAGGTTCTTGTCCATTCCTGCAGGCTTCCTGCCACCTTTGCTTGATTTTCTGCTAGTTGCAATGGACTGCTGCTTGGAGTGCTTGGACTAGTGCTTGGAGGAGGTGGTCTTTGAAAATCAACCTGCTCTCCTGGACCCATCTTCTCTCCAGGGCTGTATTCCATGGCATACTTCCAAGCAGGCCCCTAAACAAGTTGAGGTCTGCTGACCCGAAGTCCAAGCTTGTGATCCTGCTGTTTACTTTGTTACCTCCTCTCATGGTCCTGAACTCCACCATCTCATAGTCACTGCAGTCTATCTGTCCGTAAAACATAGTAGTATTCCTCAGCTAGTGTCTACTGTCTTGAAAACTCAGCTTTAGAAACAGAGAATGGCAAGTATTGAGCTTTCTTTTGTATATTAACGCTGGACCTCTTGTGAGATACTATAGCAGAAATTATTATGAGCCTGATCCAAAGGACGTGGAGGTCACCAAGAAGATTTTCAGACTTCATGCTCTACAGATTACATTTCATGATCATTTTTTCAGCGCAAAAAATAGAGGACATCAAATTTAATCAGTAAAAGGCAAACCCAAATCTAACAAATGAAGGGTATTCTTCTGATTGTAAAGACTAAAAGCTTGATGAGTTGCTGCAGGAACATTTGGAGATTAAATAACTGTATAGGTTCATAACAGCCCTTCATGAAAGAAAAAGCCATCAAGGCTAACACACAAAAAGGCCACCCCTTATCTTAGAAATCTCTGCACTGCAAATTGCAGTCAGCATTGGAGACTGAAAGAGAATGCTGACAAAATGTCGCTATGTGTTTACCTTACCTGGGCAATCACCAATTGCCAGTATTAGAGAGAGGATACTCAGTTTGGTGGATTCCAATATGGCAAAATATTGTCACACAGAGTCCTGATGTAAGATTCGAAGGTGCTTGGGACAAAATATCTGAAATGACTGGGAGATTTGCTGTCGTTTTTGATGGAGTTGGGATTCAGCTCTCACAAATTCATTTTAGGAAATCTCTCATACTTTGATGTTATAAACCAAAGACCTGTGGATCAATCCAGCATGGCATTGTGGACTGAATCTGCAAAGTGCTTCATACTTGTTAAAAGGACCTGTTTTTCTAAAAAGAAAGAAATTTGTGGGGCTTTTTGGACATCTCCCATCATTAAAATCTGAATTTCTCAACAGAATGGAAAGGTAAAAAGTGCTACTCCTTACAACAAATACCAGATGCAAGAAGTTTGATCTTGGTATTTATATAGGTATAAAATAAAGAAATAATCCTGTCTTGAAGTGGTTTGTTGGTTTTCCTGTTAGCATTTCTTCTATACAAGTAATTCTGTAGATCCACATTAATTTCTCGTGCAAGTCTATGAAAAGCTCTACATCAACAGAAGGGATAGATTTGTTGGGTAATCTTTTTTCATTCCAGTCAATGATAAGCCCAGCACTTAACTCACTGTTTCTCTTTGTGAGTTAATATACAATATTGGATTTCCTCTTTGTATTTTCATTCTTCCTTTGTGTAGGTATTTGTTGTTTTCTTCTTTTTTTTGTTAGTTTCCTCAGGGAATAAGGCAAAGGAGTCATTACCAAGAAAGCCTTCAAAAAACAGCTTTTTCAAAAAAAAATTAAATAAAGTATGTTTCTCCTTGTATTGAGCAATATTTTACAGCTAACAATTTTTGTTGCATTGCTGGACTAGTTATTGGAATTATTAGTTACTGGGAGACAACGTGTAATTATAATGATGTAAATCACCACTGGACTGATGAAGAGAAAGAGGAGAAAGAAAGGACAGAAGAGAGAAGAAAAGAGAGAAAGAATAATGACAACAAAAGCAATGGACCGTATCTTCCACTTTTGTGAATCATGCATATACTTTTATTAACAAATATAAACTAGTTTCTGGTGCTATTTGTTGTTGTGTGAATCCAAAGTCATTACAGAGCAGTTTTGTTTTATTACAACTGAGGTCAGAGTCAGGATCATGTGGGAGGAGTGAATGACACATGTCCTCTTGCACATTGAGACTTTCTTGTTCTGCCTGCTCTGGTCACTGAGGATAGGAATGATATTTTCATTTGTATTTAATATATACTAAATGGTAAAACTAAATCTAGCTGGGGTTTCTGAAACTGACACTGTTACCTGCCAATTCACACAGTTGTCATTTGGCATAGTATGCTTTTCGGGGCAGGGTAACAACAGTCTGATTTCTGTTATACAGCACCAAGCAGACTGTGGGGTCTGGTCCAGAACAACAACACTGGATACTCAGGAATACAAGTAACGTAAAGCTTGTTGAGCTTTGAGAAGAATTATAACAAGAAAAGAACCAAAATAAAATAGACAGGACCCTTCCTGTCCCATATTCTTATTAAAACAAAATCTTTTTCATTTTTATCCTTTCTTTGAATTTCTGTGACGAAGAAACAGAATATATACCTGGTATCACGATGGTGAGCTTCCTCTCACCAGAACTTCATCCTGTTCTAAGATTCATGAGAACCTCTGGTGGCACGTTTTTCTCCATAGATCACAGGGACAGTCTAGATACTTTCTTAGAACTATTCATGTCTAACAGTAGATGACATGAACCCTACTTCATGTAACTACAAAATTATCCACTTACATTTTGACCAATTTTCTTCTAAAAGTAGAGCCTGGTTGCAAATGTATTTTCTGTTTCACAGGAAATTACATTTTTTAACTGAATAATAATAACAGAACAAATGTTGAATTTACTCAGGAATGAGAGTCTGAAATAAAAAAATAATGGTTTTTATTTGAAACTTGCTTTTTCAAAGAAAGTGAAATGATTCATTGCAATGCTCGTGTTTGATTTTATACACTATAAGCAGCTTTAAAATGATACAAAAAAGGTTGTACTGAAATGGAAATGTCTGAACATTCTGTTCCATTACAAGCTCATCAGTACAATCTTCTCAGATTTCCTCACAATGAATTTTTTTATTTATTTTACTAGACATCATTAGGCAGTCCTCCCTCTCTTTTTTAGAAATAAAATAAAAGATAATTAATCTTTTGTGGATAAATATTACAGCTCAGCCATGTGCAGTATGAAGGGACAGGTTGCTCTATCATGTTGAAAATCAAAGAAACACTTTTGAGGTAAAAAAAAAAAAAAGGAACATCCCACTTTTGCTTCTCCTACATAAATAATGCAACCCAAGGACAATTAGCATTTGGAGAGTGGTTTCTTGTCATATCAAGCACCACTTCAGAAACCAAATGATATAGACAAGTCCCTGTTACAATGGAAAACACAGTGGGACAAAGGAAGGTATTTCGCTTCACTAGGAAAAATCTTTTATTTAAAGGCCAGCTACAAAAGAGACAATGATCTTTGCTCCTGGACACCTACTAGCCATTAACGGGAAAGTTCCTCTGAAAACATACACATGCACTTACAACTTGGGCTCTAATGAGGGCTTTGCTGTTTGATGACGACACATCTGGCATGCTTTCAGAACTCTGCAGTCCCAATTATAAAGCTGTCCAGCAGGAAAACCCATTACAGATCTGAGCTGCCAGACCTTCGAAATGAGGTTGAAGAAAAAAAAAAAAAAAGAAGAGGCAAAGGAAAGGGGTTAAAGATGAAGGAAAAAAGGAAAAAAAGAAAGGAAAGTAAGGCCTGATTTGGGAAAAAAAGGGAAAAAAAGTAAAAGGTAAAATGCCTTTAAAGAAAAGTTGTTCCTAGAGCCCCCTATAATGTGACAGAGCTAATTTGTGCCTTCAAAGATCTAAAGAGCTTGCTATCTGCAGGTGGCAAAGAGGTTACTTCGGGCATGGACTGTGGGCATCAGATAACATAACACAGAAAACTTCTGTCCCCCATGGAAAAGTTAATGAGATCAACTCTTTTCGGATCCCCTAAAAGAGTGCCTTCAACCTCACCCCATCCACATCTCATTCTTTCAGCCAAACAAAAAGCGTCTGGTTGAGTTTAATTGGCCAACCAATGCTTTGATAGCTGGGGTTTTTTCCTTGGCCTTGGGGTTACTCAGTGTAGCAGAATTAGGCCAACATGTTGAAATATGGAGGTAAATTTTCATCCACTTTATTTGTTTTGTTTGAGGGGGAGAGCATTTTAATAGCTATTGAAATTCTGGGTTTGGTAATACAGTTCAACAAATAGCAAACCTTTTAAATCTGTCAGCTTTTTTGCGTGAAGTACCATCATTCCGAGTGAGATCCAAAGATTCTCCAAGGCAGTTCTAAGCAAAGTAGGCATAGAATGAGAAGTGACATATCTGTTTCCCTATGTGGTATGATCTAATTTATATATGTAAGAGACACAGCTTCAGTGTTACAGGACTCAACTATTATGTCCACAACACATTGAACGTGCAAGCTATGGTGTCAAAACAAGAGGATGACTGCATTGCGTGGAGCTGTGCCAAGGTACCCTTTTTGTAGTACGTGCACGGAACAGCAGTCCCTGCACAGAAAAACTGTACACAGCAACTATTCAGCAAATTTATTCCACATTCCAGAGGCCATGATACTGGTTTCTGTTACAGAACGACAAAAGATCAGATATATAAAGCTAGAGGGAGTCTATATAACGTTGAATATTGATCTCATGTAGAACTGCTATCTCAGTAGTGTCCTTTGGCACACTGATCACTGGGACACTTGGTCTTCCCACTACTAGTCTGTGCCTGTAGCTTGAGCTCAAAGCATATAAACTGACTAGAAAGGTCTGAACTCAGGACATGCACGGAAAGGATGGGCTGCAGGGCATTTGGTCCCGACTCCGTGTTTTCTGTTCAGCCAGTGTGTGTTCCGAGAGCTCGGTTTGAGAGAGCAAAAAATTCTTGGATGTTCCCTAACATGGGAACTGCAGACCTTGGCCTCAGTCCATGCCTGTGTGGGGGCCATATGGAAAGCAGAAAGTCTGGGTTAGGACCCAGCCTTTCCCAACAGAGGACTATAGGTATCTTTGCGTAAGCTTCAGGAACTGAAGCAGGTTCTCTGATGTACCAGTCTCATGACGAGAAGACAATCTTTCTTGTTCAAGTAATCTCTCCAGGTGAAATGCTTGGCTGTCTAGATTCACTGTAGCTCCTTCTACAAACTCTGCTTTTCCCTGGCATTTGTGCGTCATTCCCCTCCCTGTTCTGTACATCAGACAGAGAGAGAGGATTATTTTACTCCTTTACCCACCTCTATCGTCATTTATCCAGGACATTTGCCCCTCTGTCAATGGGGCTAAGGGGACTCAGCCCTCAGCATGGGATGCCTGGGAGTATAATCTCTCCTCTTTTTCACCTCTTACGATAATGTGAAAACATTTTCCTTCAGAAAACATGTTTATGCAGCATCAGCATCAAAAAGCCATTTTCTTGTTTTCCCTAATGACTTTATCAGACACACAGCAACACAATGAAAGATGTTGTTATTCTTTTTACTTTCCTTGATCTTTATGTTTTCATGGAAACATCATTAGTGAGGATAATAGTTGTGGCAGAATATATTCAATACATGGGCCTGACACTCTCATTCCAATGCGTCACCAAGATGATCTTTTTCTTTTCCATTCTAAGCTCCTCAGCCTTCCTCAAAAGTCCTTTCAGAAGCAGAAACCCTGGGTTACCATTCTGCTGTCTTTTAGAGGGGAGGATAGGAGAGACTTCCCCTTTACCTTTCCACGTAGTGGGACTCGTGTTTGTATAAGCTGGTAGCATCTGAAATAACAGAGACTTGAATTCATTTCTTGCTCTTTCTCCAACCTACTTTGTGAATTGTTTTCTCCCTGGAGAAGAAGGAATCTCCATCTATGCCAGCTATGCTGACTACCAGTATGATGATATATGATCTTCCTCCAAATGCTGGCAGAAACCTCTACTATAATTAAAAATGACATAAACAAACAGCCAAAACCCCAAAAAACAAATTAAAAAAACCCTAAATTCCACTATCTTTTTGTCTCATTATTTGTCCTGGTTAACCTCGTTCATTTATTAGCAAAGTTTTTGCGCTCAGGGGTGGTGTACGTCAATCTAAGTCCCAGATTTTCTAAAGTAACAAAACCCATAACTAGGAAGACTTTGCTGAGAGGTGTCACCACCTTTCTTATGCTACCTAACAGCTGCTGAAGACAGCATGACTTTAGTCTCAGTGCACAGTCATTTTTCAGGGAATTATATACCATTTTGGGCCTTCTGCATCTCCATTTCTCTGTGAGATGTTAGCAGGCAATGCCTACAGGAAAATCAATATCTAAAGAAGACAACCGAGCTCAGCTGTGAGGCAGAGACAGCCCATGTCCTCAAGAGTTTAGAGACCCGTTAGACAGTGGAGACAGAGACTAAATAAGGACATAATGTTACACACAGAGCAGACCCAGGAAGAACTCACTTGACTGACTCCCAGTGCAACACGGCTTTTGTGTATAGCACTTGGAGCACGTCTTCAGAGAATAAACTTCCATTAGTTTGTATTTGGAAGCTGTGTAACTTAAACTTTGTGTGAAAGAGTCCAAATAGATAAGCTTTACTTTTCAGGGCTTGCTAGCTTGCAGTCAATAAGCAGGCTGGGTTTATTCCTTCGTCACACAGGGAGAACACGGATGCAAGTCTCTCTCTGCCGCTGACTGTTGTACCATGTCCCACAGTCTCTCCCTAATCTCCCAGGGCACCCACTCAGCCATACTCCCTGGCCACATGCTGGTGAGCATGTATGTATGGAATGGGAATGACTGACTGTCATTTGAGCGTGTTGCAATAGGTCTTTATTTCCTTAACTTTACAGCCTAGTTTGCAGGGAATTATGTATTTTTGGGGGGTGTTATTTGCTCAAAGGAAAAGGTTAGAAATGCACATTACTTTTTGAACACTTTCTCGGCTGGTCTCTTAAGAAGACTCCTGCAAGCCTTCCCCCTCAGCAGTGAGCCTTTCTGTCTGTATATCACTGGAGTCCCCTGTTCACAATTCATCTAGAAGAGAGTGAACAGCTCGGCCTCACTTCATAGCTCTCAGGTCCCAGCAGAGATCTATTCATGAGATGCTCTACAGTACAAATCAAGGGACCCTTAGGGCGCTGTATAAATTCATAACAAGGAATAATCCATTTTCAGCGTTGCATGCAACACCACTTAAAAAACAAAATAAAAGACTGTAGAAGACATCGGGGGAAGGCAGAACCAGAGCGGGACCGCAGAACGGTGTTACAAGCAACACCAAATCCTCCTATGCCCGGTGCCGTCAGGGTGCCTGAGCACCAGGCAGCACAGGCAGGAGCTGGGCAGTCCCTTCCACAGAAGGGGAATGAAGGCACTGTGGGGCAGCAGGTGGGATCCATCCACTTTGTCTGAGAGTGTGCCCATGTGATGAGTGGGATTGTCCTTGGTTTTCTTTAGAGATAATGGTGGGACTTGAGAGTCCAGCCCAGATCTGGACCATGTCCCAAGGGTTTCTCTCTCTCTGCTAGGTTTGGGGGGAAATAGGGTAGTTAATCACCTAAAGAAGATAAGTATCTAAAGTTAAGCAGGATGAGGTAGACCCAAGGGTATTATCCAAAAGTAAAAAGAAAAACTATGATAACCCTCAAATTATGCCACAGTTTATCAGTCTCTGCAGTAGACCCTAATTCATTTTTTGGTTACAGCCGTTTGCCGCCTCCTGCCGTTCTCCTCTTCTGTATTGTGACAGAGAAATAATAAAACCTGGTAACGTAACTGGATCTTGGGACATAGGAAGGTGACCAGAAAGCCACCTTGTGTAAAGGAATCCTGAAGCAGTTTAAGACAGGTAGAAGTAGATTTATGCTTCATACAGACATCTGTCTCAGATATTAGAAACAACTGATTTTCAGAGGAATGGTTAAGAAACGCGGCTGCTTCCACTGTGTGTGGCTCTTTAAACAGTCCTTGTATGCTGAATTTGACTGGAATAAACAGGACTAACTCAGAGGCTCTTCTAACTGGCCCCTGCAGCCAAAAGACTTTTGTGATAGCCCACACACCGGCGGATCAGTCTGAGACAGAAACCCTCCAATTCCTTGCTCTTTCACTAGCGCTTAGCACAGCACTTTCAATGTGTCCACTACTAATATGTTACATCTCTGATCATAACAGGTAGAAAAACTGATCATGGACTAAGACTGTACCTCCACCTGCTAGCCAGTGTTTCAAAATATGGAATACTTTGTGTGTGTGTCTGCTTAAAATGTCTCACAGCTTGGGTTTATTAAGCAATCTATATCCCAACTTGCTTAACCGTCTCTACCTGGACTGAATTTTGGCAGTTTAGTGACAGCACTATCACAAGATTTCCCAGTTTTAAAATTTATCTAGGAATGTAAGCTCAAAGAATTATTTTCCTTCTGTGTTACTTTTATTTCTCTTTTCAGCTCTGACAGAAGAGGTATGGGAAAAAAAAAGATGAAAAGTTGACCATTTTAACCACCCCAAAATCTCAAAACTAATTGGATTCATAAGACAAAAAAACACAAGTAAACATGGATATTGGAATGCCAGATAGTAATCTTCAACTTATTATGAGATTGGCTTAAAAACAATAAACTTTTTTCTCTTGTTTAAAAAAAGAAACCTATACAGTTTTTGCTTTTTGCACAATGGTTAAGTATTTAAGTTAATAATAAAAATATGAGTAGATGTTACTCAGATTCTACAAGTTGTAGATTCATCAAAAACTAACAAAAGTGAGAACTGGAACAGCAATGGGGAACAGACTTCATTACCGCTGCAAAAGCTGTTGTAGCTCCTAAGAGATAAGAAGCTTTAGGTATAAGCAAACAGGTTATAGGGGGTGCTGGCAAAATCATTAGGGGAATCAGCACTGAAGACCTCATCAAAAATCCACTGAAGTCAATGGAAAAACTGCTATTAACTTCAGTGGGCTTTGAATTATACTTTGAGTTCAAGTGCTTTGACAGGGCTGCAGGAAAAGATGAAAAAGAGCAGAATAATAAAGAATAAAGCAGTACTGGGGAGAATGGCGTAGACTCCAACAGCAAGAAATAGCAAGGAAGTTGGGCTGTAGCAGGCAGCAGGGCTGTGTGGTGACTGCAGAGCTGTGTGTGTGGGTTAACACAACATCCATTCACACCATTTCTCAGACATTCACTTTTCTGAGGAGTAGATTTACTCAGGTTTGTTTTGTTGTTGTTTTTTGGTTTGGTTTGGTTTGGTTTGGTTTGGTTTTTTTAAAATATATATTAATTTATTTTTAGGAAAAGAAAAGCATGCTGTTGAATATTGGTGGCTCCAGGATGCTGAGTGGGAAGGTAATGATTTATAATACATTATAGGAGTGGGCATGATAAAAGTCTGCAAAAAGATTCCATTGCTTTGCAGCCTCTGGTCTCTGCATAACTTAAGCAACAAGGTGCCTCTTGCAGACGGCATGGTTTTAACCTGAAGCTATTACCAGCATTTGAGATAACATATTGTTTAATCCTTCTAACTTCAACATGAATCATTCAGAGGAATGAGGGGAGGAGGGGAAAGACTGAGGGGAGGGAAAGAGAAGGACTCTCATAAGAATTATTAGAAGTGTGAGCTGCAGGATCTGATGATAAGGCAGAAAGAGCTGCTGAGCCATCTGTGTCGGGAAGGTAGGATGCTACGTGACAGCTCTTGGGGATGTGTGAGCACACCTACCAAGCTGCAAGATGAGCAGCATACAGTGGCTTGCCCCTGGGCTTTGCTCTCTGTCAAGGGGCATTTGAATCCCTGCCCAATGATGTCTCTTTTGAAGCCATTTATTTTGCTTCAGCAGTGACGACTGCTGATGTCATTGGAACACTGGAGTCTTTTCCCCATGGTGGGTCCATCTCCATGGTGAACTTCTCATTACTGCCAGTCAGGGCCACATCAGAGCAGACCCTGTGTCTCACCTCTCATATCCTGCCTGTGGGATTAGAAGGCCTTTGGGACCTTGCAATGCCCTTCAGGACTGAGCTGAGATCTCGGGGATCCAAGCCAGGCAAACTCTTGGAGCAGACTATTTACATGTAATACCCACAGGCTTTCCTAGAGCAGTATAGGGCCAAAAATAAAAGTCAGTTGCCTTAGTCAAAACTGTATGTCCAGCATTCTGGGAAGCTCTCCGTGCAAAACACAGCCCCTCTCTGCCTTTTCTTTGGCTCACTTTCACAGCCTCTTGGTTTATTTCTTTTTGTTTCAAGAGCACTATAGAGTGCAACTCTTGCTACTCTTTTTACCTACAGGAAAGCCTCCATCTTACATATTCCTAACCTGTCAAGTACTCTAGTTTCAGGGTTCTGACACAATCCAGCTGTTATACTGCAAAGAACAGCTTGTTTCCTCTTTTTGCTGAGCCTGAAGGATGTTTTTTGGCCAAAACATTAGCTTTAATACATCAATACATTTAATGAGATTTATATCTGCATCCAAAATTCACCCATGGTGGCCTTTCAGCCTTTCAGTCAGGTGTTGGCAGCCTTGCGCTCTTGACTATTTGTTTGAAATTCAAGCTCGTAAAGAGTGTTTCTACCCATTAAGGTGACATGAATTAAATATTCCCTTGGAGTTGACTTGTGTATAACCAAAAAAATGTGTTTTTTCCCTGAAGACAGAAGAAACAAGGAACAGCAAACAGTTATATATCGGACATACAGTCTCACTATTCTTGGTCCTATTTGTGGCCTCAGGATGGAAAAAAAATCTGCATTATTTTTTGCCCTGAATCAAGGTGATTTTACTCAATTGACCCATTGTTCTTAAATTGCAGTGCAGAGGAATCCTTGAAATGAAGAGATCTCTGTTTTCTTTGTCACTTACGTGCAGGTAAAGCTTGCATGTAATCATAGAATCACAGAATCGTTTTGGTTGGAAAAGACCTTTAAGATCATCTAGTCCAACCATTGACCCTACTCTACCAGGTCTGCCACTAACCCATGTCTCTAAGCACCACGTCTATACAACTTTTAAACATATCTAGGGATGGTGACTCAACCACCTCCCTGGGCAGCCTGTTCCAATGGTTGATAACTCCTTCAGTGAATTTCTTCCTAATGTCCAGCCTAAACCTCCCCTGGTGCAACTTGAACCCCTTTCCTCTTGTCCTATTGCTAGTTACTTGGGAGAAGAGATCAGCTCTCATCTCACTACAACCTCCTTTCAGGTAGTTGTAGAGAGCAATAAGGTCTCCCTTCAGCCTTCTCTTCTCCAAACTAAACAATCCTAATTCCTTCAGCTGCTCCTCATAAGACATGTTCTCCAGACCCCTCACCAGCTTTGTTGCCCTTCTCTGGACACGCTCCAGCACCTCAATGTTCCTCCTATGCTGTGGCGCCCAAAACTGAACACAGTACTCAAGCTGCGGCCTCACCAGGTCTGAGTACAGGGGCAAGATATTTCTCTTTTAAGCAACCTTGCAATCTTCTCTTCACAGTGCCAGGCAGAGTTGCATCCTCTTAGGCAGCTGAGAATTGGGCCTGAGAGTTCATAAACATTGCAGCCATTGCTTGTCGTTGTAGGTAACTGCCCTGATAAAGCTGTGAGATAGCTGGACTGCGGTCTGACAAGCGTGCTGGCTCTACGCTCCAGGTTGAAGCAACTAGATGCAATTTTCCCCAGTGCAGGGGACTACAGGTGGCCAAGGGCTCAGTCCAGCAGCTTAAATGTAGATAGCTAGAGGCAGTGGAGAGTCTTCAGGGTGTCCGAGAGGTGTGTTTAGCCTGGATATTATCATGTAATACCCACTGAAAATCCATACAATTTTGGAATTAGCTACTGGAGGCCTCGCAGGATAACCTAGGACATCTCAAAAGGTAGTATTTGCCTGTGTTTGGAAAACTGAACTGACCCTTGTATTCTGCATGCTTGTTGTGGTCAGTGGAAATCTAGTTAACACAAGGCTATTGGGCTGACCAAATTTTTGTTTGTTTGGTGTGTTTGGTGTTTGTTGTGAGCTGAGTCATTCTCTAGACTCCATTGACTCTAAGGACCGCAACAGAAGTGTACTCACCCAGCTTGGCTATAAACCCCATTTTGTAACACCTAAATCCAGGTGTCTGAATACTGAGCGTAACTTCCATCTATACTCTCTTGGGCCAAACAAAATATTACTTTGGGTAGCCAATCTCATATAGATCTATTTTTCTGGGTTAGGAGAAGGAAATACACAATTCCATGCTGCTTTCCCATCTTCCTTTCTGTCATTATTTCTCCTTCCATTTCCATAGTGATATTTTCAAGGAAAAAAAGCATGAAAATTTGGAACGCAGGCTCATTTTAGCTCCATTATGATTGTTATTATTACTACCAGTAGTGCTACTTAGCTTTTTATAGCTCTTTTTTTTTGTATATTTCTTAGAGAACTTCACAAAACAAGAAACGAAGGAAATGTTCTTATCCTGGCTTTCGTGGGGCACTGATACTCACAGAAAAATGAAATAACTTGCCAACAGTTAAAATGGAGGTTAGTGGTGTGGCTGGAAATAAACCATAGGTCAGATAAGGAATGGTTCAGTGGTCAACATGGTAGACTAGCAGTTTCCAGGATAAGGTTGTCAAACATCTGGAAGAGTTTCTCATTTTCTATTGGGAATTGTTCTTTAAGGCAGAAATCTCTGTTTCAGATGAAAAGAAAGAATATAGGGCAATGGGTGAAGGGAAAATGTCATATTAACAAGTAGGAAGAGAAAAGAATCTGGACGTAAGGGAAAGACAAAAGTGGTTGGAGAAATTAAGTCAGATACAAACAAAAAAATCTAAGAAACACCATTCTAGGTGATGTTACCTCTTATTAGAAAGGGGAATTCAGTCCCATTTTTTGGAGGATGGGGAAAAATATTCACACATGACTCTTCAGCCCCTGCATAGACACATAAACATCTTTTTTACTTAGGGTGAACATAGGATTTTCTCTACCCATATTTCAACCCCTGAATCTCTGGTTCCTTTTTCAACCCCAGATATGTTTAACAAAAAATAAAAAGGGAAAAAAAAAAGAAAAGGAAAAACCTCTACGCACTGCCAACTCCATTGGTATCAGTCACAAATGCTTACAAGGATTACAGCACGGTAATGAGCTTTTGTACTAATGGTACATCTTTTAATAACTGCTATCTGCACTTCCAGTTGTAAGTGATAAGTGAGGCTATATTGTTAATGACAAAATGCCTCACCTTTCCCCTCCCCCTACCCTGATACTTCATCTCTCTCCGAATTCATCTGCTGAAGGTTGGAGAGGAATTAGAGTTAATTCTGAAGCTGTTGCCCGATGATGCCGTTGTATGTGGCTGGTGTTTCCCAGATGATCACAGGACTGAGCTCCTGCTCTGCTGGGTCCCTTTGGGCTCTGGCACTGGGAACTCATACCGGAATGTGGTGAGGATGCCCAAATGAAAAACGGTGACATGGTTCCTTTCATGACAGCAACTGATAAGAGCAGGGAAGAATAAAATATAATCATAATAGTCTTGTTTCGGAGGCAAAGAGAGCTGTGAAGGGACAGGAGGATCAGAGGGTGGGACTTAGGCAAAATGGCTTCAGTGTTCTGCTCTGCCTTCCCGTGTTATGTTGCCCAAGACATTTATTTTTCAGTGTCCCCTCTGAAGCAAGGCTAACAACATTTCCCCATCTCACATGAAGGATCGGAAGGGAAAGGGAATGGGTATACAATCATTCAGTGAATGTCAGGTCATTACTTATTGTGATGGAGACATAACGTTGCGAAACTTTGTTGCTCTGGAGCTTTTTAAGAAGAGATTAGACAGTGTCAGCAGCAGACTGCATTGCTCATCCTCCCTTGGGTGCAGCTAGGTCTGTGTCCTGTGACTCTGTAGCTGAAGCTACATCTTTGTTTAAGCTTTAACTTCCTCTCTCAGCATCCCCCCCTTCTTTTTTTTCCTTTCTGAGAGAGTTTTAATTTCACAGTGGAGCAGAGAAAGAGCCCGCTCACATTACAGGCTCGCTTGGTCTCTTCTCATCTGGAGGCATCCCTTGCTGACAGCACTGTCAGTATTGAGCCAGGCTCTCTGGGGTCTCAGTCTATGACAGTATCCCCTCTCCTAGTACAATCTATAGTCTATACTCATACAATCTGTGCCACCCTAATTTTCTTCCTGATCTCTCTTGAGTATAGGAACATTTCTATGCGACGCTCAGAGGTCAAAGAGATGACGGAGTGCTGTCGGGGAACCTCACTGAGCAATGTCCTCTAACCTGGGGCTCTGGTCTGGCTCAGCACAGCTCCACATTCCCAGTGAACTTGGTCCACAGCATGGCAGATTGTATGAGTGGCAAGGGCGGAACGGATTCACCTAGGAAGAATAAGAACTTCTACACAGAGTTTGTAATGATAAGTACATGAATGAAACCTTCTGGAAAGGATTTTCCATGGATATCAAGTGGAGGTGCCACCCATATTTGTACCAATCAAACAGTTTATCTTGTCACCATTCTATATAATCAAAGAGAAAAAAAAAACTTAAGAAACCCCCTTTATTCTTTCAGTGATATATAAAGCTGGCCAGAAAACGGAATTTTCAGAAAGGTTCCAAGTCTTAAACATTTTGTTGTTGTTGTTTTAATTTAGAACAAAATGTAGTCTGGAATTTCATGCAAAAGAGAATATTTGCAGAGGGAAATGTCAGAAGCACAGTAAACACAGCTATCACTACCACCTGGAACTGTTTAGAAAACTTTCCATGGAGAATTTTATCAAAATTAGTACATTCCAGAAACATTTTGGTTTTGCTTAAATGGCATTTTCAAGCAGAAAAAAGTTATATAAAAATAGTTTGAGCAGTTGTATGGCTTATTTTATTTTATTATTTTTTTCAGTAAACCCATTTGCTTGGATTTTTAAAACTGGAGATGGAAGAAAATCACTAGACAATGTAAGTGTGGATAATAATCCTACCCTGGGAGAGAAATGGAATATTTTAATAATGTGAGGTCCTTATGATCTCTGCCTGCTAAGATTATATGGTAATAATATTTTTTGATGCAGAAACAAGTGCAAAGTCTTTACTGTACAAAATGTCATGGTGGGGAAACTGTGCTATATGATATCAATACAAGACCTGAAAAAACATTTAGGAATGCCCCCCTACAAATATCCATAAATATGCTTGCTTCAAGCCTGTCAAAACATTTTGTTTAAATATATATATAACTCTGTTTATGTGCGCATTTATGTGTACATTTATGTATTCCTTATGAAATAAAGTAATTTTCTTTGTTCAACTGTATTTTGAAATGTTAAATTTAAATATTCCATTAAGATGTTCAAACAGAACATGTAATGCTCAAAGTTTCTCCTAATGTACTTCAAGTCAAAATTTTCAGCAGTATTTCATACAGATGTACACACGCATACACACGCATAGAGGCACACACATAGAGTACTTCTACTGAAATAACATTTCTGATAGAAACCAGCTTTAAACATTTTTTTCTGACCAATTCTACTGAAGAGCTAGAGGGTGAGAAATGTTGCATGAGAAGAGGGTAAGCATGTAGTGCTATTTCTCCAGAATACTCCCCTATATTTTCTTCTTTCAGGCTGTTCTTAGTCCAAAGGCAGTATCTCTGGGCGTAATAACTCTCAATGGATTTTTATCTCATTCCATCTTTTTTTGTAAACCCATAGGAAATTTAGCATACACAACATTTACTATTTAACTACTATTTAACACTTTGTTGCTGACATGGATGCTGAGCTTGAGTGCACCCTCAGCAAGTTTGCTGACGACACCAAGCTGTGTGGAGTGGTCGACACACTGGAGGGAAGGAACGCCATCCAGAGGGACTTGGACAGGCCTGAGAGGTGGGCCCAAGCCAAACTCATGAAGTTCAACCATGCCAAGTGCAAGGTCCTGCATGTGGGTTGGGGCAATCCCATGCACACAGGCTGGGTGGAGAATGGATCGAGAGTAGCCCTGAGGAGAGGGACTTAGGGGTGTTGGTGGATGAGAAGCTCAACATGAACCAGCAGTGTGCACTCGCAGCCCAGAAGGCCAATCGCATCCTGGGCTGCAGCAAAAGAAACATGGTCAGCAAGTCGAGGGAGGTGATTCTGGCCCTTTACTCCATTCTCGTGAGACCTCACCTGGAGTACTGTGTCCAGCTCTTGGGGCCCCCAATGTAGAAGGACATGGACCTGTTAGAGCGAGTTCAGAGGAGGGCCATGAAGATGATCAGAGGGCTGGAGCACCTCTGCTATGCGGACAGGCTGAGAGAGTTGGGGCTGTTCAGCCTGGAGAAGAGAAGGCTCCAGGGAGACCTAATAGGCTCTGGGGGAACCTTACAGTGGCTTTCCAATGTCTGAAAGGGGACCTACAAGAAAGCTGGAGAGGGACTTTTTACAAGGGCATGTAGTGATAGGACAACGGGTAATGGCTTCAAGCTGGAAGAGGGTAGATTTAGATTGGGTATCAGGAAGAAATTTTTGACTATGAGGATGGTGAGGCACTGGAAGAGGTTACCCAGAGAAGTTGTGGATGCCCCATCCCTGGAAGTGTTCAAGGCCAGGTTGGATGGGGCTTTGAGCAATCTGGTCTAGTGGGAGGTGTCCCTGCCCTTGGCAGGGGGGTTGGAACTAGATGATCTTTAAGGTCCCTTCCAACCTAAACCATTCTATGATTCTGTGATTCTAACATCCTGTCGCAAGGAGTTTCAAGAAGTACTTCCATTTGTTCATTTATAAATTCCCATCTGCCAGTAACATTTCATGCCTTAATTCATATTCTGAAGATACAGTGAACAATGTTTTCATAGGCTCTTATCATATTGTCTCTCAGTCATCTCTTTTTTAGGCTTAGGTGTTTCATGCATGGTTGCTATTTCATGCCTGTGATCTTTCTTGTTGCCTTTTTTGTGTATCTTCTCCAGTTCTCTTACTTACTTTAAGGAAAAGTAGAACTGCACACAGCGTCGTATGCAGGGGCACTGCAGACTCGCAGTGCTTTCTCTCTCCTAAATTTAACTACGGGTGAGCTGGTATTTTCGTAGCGCTACCTTTTATCATCCCAAGACCTCATTTCTGAATAGTTCTGAGCCCATCATGGCATAAATAAAACAAATATTCATGTTCATCAGTGAAACCTGGGACTGAGTTCTTTATGTGAGGAAAAAGGAAAATAAGTGACAAGAAGTTCTGGGATATAGTAATACCTCCAGATAATAATCCTAGGCAAGAGGTTCAGAATGCAGACCATCATAGAAAGCTGTTATCTACAAGAAAGGCTGAGTGAGCTGAAAGATGATGATGAGACTGATGCCAAGGGTATAAATTATCAGAGAATAAAAGATGGAGAAAGGTTAAAAAGTGAATTAAAGGAAGATTAGCATTGTTTGGAGTCATATGCTTAGAAAGCAGTCTGCTAAAGGAGAGCACTGTGGTGAAAAAGCATTCAACATAAAGTCTGCTTACCCAGGGAAAAAGAAGAAACTGAGGCAAAAAAAGTGCCCAGAGCTAGACACTGTCATCTCTGCTGCAGAACTGTCAGTTCATTTAATAACTTTCAAGTCTATGTCTTGGTATTACAAGCTTTAAAAGCTCCAGCTGAAAACAATCGCTATTAATAACCCGCCTGCTTTGCAATATGAAAGCAGCAGGTACAACAGTGAGACACCTATAATCCCCCCATGTTAGACAGCAGCAGAACAGCACTCAGCCAACCATGGAGGAGAATCCTATAAAAATACCCAAATCCATCTCTCCATGATGGATGGTCTTTGTACAAGCACTAAAGTGTATTCCCTTTAGTACCACTGTCTATTGATGCTGAGCTACTAAGTAATCTGAGGGAAACTAGGAGGCGATCGCCATGATAAAAAATAAAATGGATTGGGGATAAAGCTGGAATTTCATTGAAACCATCATGATCAGAACAATATTGCCTGAGAAATGGGGGGCTTTATAACTGTCAACATGTCAGTGTTTGGACAGGAAACCACAGCCTTGGAGATTGGTGTCAGAAGAGGGATCTTTTTCTTCCATAAGCACCATGCATGTACCAACATGAAATACAAATGCAACCTTGCTGACTAGAATTCATGACAAGTAGCTCCTGTGAGAACAGTCTGAAACCAGTAAGACTGCTCAGATATTCCTAGAAGACTTCTCGTATATTCACTAAGCATTTACTCAGCCTTTACTCATGAAATACATTCTGCTAATTCATAGGACTCTTTCCAGAACAATTCAGGATTTATTTCTGAGTTTCAAATTGAGCCCAATCCTGCATACCTCGTGTGAACTAATGAGAAGGAATCATTAATGCTGAAAGAATGACTCATAGGATTAAAGGCAACAGATAGGATCAAGCCCTGCACAAATACTAAGACTAAAATCCTGATAGCATTACTGGGATGTGAAGCTGATTGAAAGAAGAATTAAAAACAAACAAACAAACAAACAAAAAATCAGGAAAGATGTGTTAATGCTGTGATTTTGAGAAAGAAAAACTGTCAACAAAGTCACATAGGAAAAAGTTGACTGGTTGGGATTTGACAGCTGAGGGTCATCCAGATTTCTGAACAGTGTGGGCACAGGGATGAATGTCCAAGGACCGAATCAACAGTTCTGGAGGAATAATAGCATTGTGCCAGGAAAGAAAAGCAGACTGCAACCTATTTCCTCTCTGCATGTGTGTTAAGGATTCAAAGCAGGGAAGAATCATAAAATCACAGAATAGGTGAGATTGGAAGGCACCTCTGGAGTTCCTCTAGTCCAACCTCCATCTCAGAACAGCGTCACCTTGAGCAGGTTGCTCAGGACCATGTCCATTTGGGATTTGAGCACCTTCACAGATGGAGACTCTACAACCTCTCTGGGCAACTTGTTGCAGTGTTTGATCACCCTCACAGTTAAAAAGTTTTTTCTTGTGTTTAAATAGAATTTCCTGTGTTTCCATTTCTGCCCATTGTCTCTTGTCCTGTCACTGAGCGTTCTTTGCTACCCCTAAGTTATTTATACACGTTGATATAAGATCCCTCTGAGCTTTGCCTTCTCCAAGCTCCAGTCTCTCTCTCAGCTTCTCTTCATATGCCGAATACTCCAGACTTCTCATCACCTTTGTGGCCTTTTGCTGGACTAGCTGCAGTATGTCCATGTTTCTGTATCAGGGAGCACAGAACTGGACCCAGAACTCCAGATGTGAGCCTGCTTCCTTTTTCTGCACTAGAACCACAGTAGGTCTCTGAACAGGAAAAAAACTATGGAGCAAGATTTCATAGGGTTCTATCAGGATGATTTAAAATAATCTAATAAAACCAGTGGGAAGAGATTGACAGAGAAAAAGAAACTGAAAGCTATGTGAGCAACTCTTACATCAACGTGGGGAAATAATGTCCACTTTCTGTTAAAATGTTTTTGGAAAAAAGTTGATTGAAAACACAAGATTTCTGAAGCTTCCAGGATTTTGAAGTCTCCAGAGGGATGTTCACGAGTAGTAAGCCTAGAGTTCAGCTGCTCTGAAGTTGATCATTTGCTGCAGAGAGCTCCAGTACCTTTCATGAGAGTATTGTCTGGCTAAACTCTGAATAAGACCCTTACAGGGTAGCCTTAGCACCTTTAGCAGTTTGAAAAACTTTTGGGGATGGGGAAGATTTCTCTAGGCTGAAAAGCATCTCACTCTCTGAGCTGAACAGATTTATTTTGTTCAGAAAATACTTTAAAATCTCTAGGTTTGAGTTATCTGCGATTGGGGAATTGCAAGTACTTTTCATGCCTGAAGACCATTTCAGACGCTTTGCTTGTGCACAAATAATTCAGTGTTTTGGGAAGCAAAAACTTGGCATGGAGATCATCTGCAGCAAGGAGCAAGAGACCAGCTCCGTAAAGAAAGGAATAAAAGGACTAGAAATAACAAAAATGGCAATATTAAGGCCACAGGGCTGGATAGCCCATTTCTCCTAGAGGATGTCATGATTCAAAGGATGAGACACATACTAGGATAAGATGAATACCAAGAATTATAATAAGTAGTTGCCAACTACCATCTTTGAGGATTTAAGAAAGAATATTTTCTTGGGGGTAGGTTATTCAGTAACCTGTAATAGCCTTTTTTGTTTGGGTTTCAGGTTTGTTTGTTTTCTTTTTCTGTCTTGTGTTGATGCTTATGTTTTTTCTTTGAGGCAGGCGAGTTTCTTGTTATGGGAGACAGGACACTGAACCCATTAACTCTTGTTCTGACGCAGCAAAAAGAGTCCTGTATTCCTCTATTACATCTTAGCTACTTTTGTTCATATGGATCACCCTAATAAAGCCAATGCATGAAAAAATGTCTACAATCATTTGTGCTCTGCAGGCGAAACGGGGCATGTTTTTGGAGTTGGATTCAGGTCACCTAGCCTTTTCACGTGTAAATGCCATCTCTAGGGTGGCTCACTTAGGTTCTGCCAGTACTCAGTGGAGGGATGTAGGCAGTGATCTGTAGGTTCAGTCTCGAACAGTGGTGTCAACCTAGGTTGTATCCTCTGTTGCTCTTTCCCTGTTTCTTCCATTGATATCATCACTGCTTAAGTGGTTAGCACAGGCTAAATCACTAGTGACATGAAATCCACCCCAAAACTTGCATAAGTGTATAACCAAGAATTACTTCATATTGGAGGGTGATATGAAATCTGGCTGCTTTCTGCAATACCTGGGAGTGAAAGGAAAGGGAAATAAGCCCCAGAGAGGAAGAAGAAATTATTAGGTTCAAGGATAATGTTGACACAAAAGTATCTGGAGGTAAATTGGCAATGAGTAAACGTGGGATGGAAAAGGAAAGAAAATTCCTAACCTAAAAAAAAGTTATTTTTAATTGATATTCAGAACATGGGTCTTCCAGCTTTGTAATATGAGAATCAGAAAAAGGAAACCTAATTCTCTTTTAATTTAATATATAATGAAAGCAATTTTCTGAGGTAGCACCTGCACTTTGTGACCAGAAAGTCCCTACTTTCCTGTAGCACTGATAGTGCAAGCAGAATTTGGTCCATGTGAATTTATTTCCATGTGTTTCACACATCTTATGGGCATGAATCCTTTTTTTCTTCATTAGTGTGAATATTCATTACATATTGCTTTTATTTCACTGTTTAAATGTTTATATAAGTGTAACAAAATCGAGCAGAGCACTATATTACATTAACTGAAGTTAAAATTTTCACTGAATTTTTAAAGAGCTTAAATTAAGTTAGTGGGAACTTTAGCATTTAAAATCAGTGTGTACAAGTCATTGGGGCTGCCAAGCCAATTGAAAACTCCACCTTTCCTAATAGAAGGACCTGGATAACTGTCCTAGTCTATGCCATCTGACCATAGCCCTTGAGGGTCTCCAGGCCTGCAGGGGAAAGATTTAATGAAAATAAAAGAATTAGGTTGCAGATTTATTTCATAAAAGTTTTGGGCTTGTATGTCTCAAAGGATCATGGGTTATGTCTTAATGCCACTCTTGAGAAATAAGCTCTGTCAGGAAAGCTTTGCATTGAACTGCAAGGTATGATGGAGATAAGATGGTGTGTTTCACATGCCTCAAATTGGTTAAGGATAAATTTAAGCTTGGTCCTACATATCAGTGTAGAGATCTTACATGATACAATATGAAGAAATGAGATCAGCAGAGTAGATCTGAAGAAACAATTTTGCTTTGTGATATGCACGTTAAAGTCACTGAGAAAAGCAAAATTCATAATTCCCTGACTTCTATGCATATCAATTTTGTAGCTCTATACTTGCATTACTTTGAATTGATTGTGATTTGGAGGTTGATTTCCATAATGTTTTCAACTGCTATTAGTTTTAGACCAGAGTTTGGATGCTCAGTACACAATCCCTTTTCACTGCAGAAACCATAGCAAGATCAGTCTGTGTAACTATCATGTACAGGAAATTAGGATAGAGAGATTTCATAATTCGTGGGCTTGCATACAAATCTCTAGTTTCTGGAACACAGACAGCACTTCCCTCCCTCAGAGCTGAAGATAAAAGCCTGCAAGTGATTCTGAGGTGCTAAAATATGAGGGAGACAAGGACCAGATAAGCATCTTGGTAGACAGGATAGACAGATATAAACACTAACCCTGGATAAGATTTCAAGTAATAATCTAATCAATAAACATATGGGCAAATGAAAATGCAAATGAGCCACAGAGATATAAATGTTCGGGCAGAAGGAAAGGTTTCTGTAATACTTACCTGTATTGCATTGACTTCAAGTAGCCCTTAAGTGGAACTGACGGTATTACAAACACAATAAGCACTTCTAGACAAACTGGAATAACAATCACTTCAGGAGCCTGGAAGCATTCACAATTCTGCTGTTGTCAACTCTTTCAGTGGCTTTAATTTTCAATGGTAAGCACAACTCTTATATAGTGTTGTCAAAACCGCAATGAAGTTATGTCATTGAATATTAAAGCGCTGGCCTGCGGAATGCCAAACACACAGATTTGAATTTCATGCTCTCTACTAAACATCAAGACAAATATGTCTAATTTCATAAAAACTTCACCAGCCCAGAAAGGCTGACAATCAGGCCCCGTGTTACCACTTTGCCAGCTGAAACAGGAGTTTCTACTGTAAAAAAGCTCTTCCCAGGAGGTCAGAGGAGGGGAGAAGAAGCATAGGCTTAGAATTCATGGACACAGCATGAGATCAAAGCATAAAGAGGTTGGGGTACTATGGGTACAATTCATCACTGAAGAGAAAATGCACGTTTGTGTACGAAAACATTCTTGTGTTGTTCGGAAGAAGTTGGGAGGCAATTCAAGAAGTACATAACTGGGATATGTGCCCCAAAAGACATAGTTTCATTTTCTGTGGAGTTTTCCTGATTCCTGCCTTGATTTGTGAGCCATGACGGTGACTTGTTCAACAGAAGGAGCAACACAGTTCTGCCCCTCACCAAAATCCAGAGGGTTGCTATCTCCCTCATCCTTCCTCCCAGTGCCACCTTACACTCCAAGCTGTACTCAAGGCCTCTGTCTCTCCCTGTCTTCCCATGTGTTCATGAGACTAAAGATAACTTGTGGTAATCTTTTTGGAGCCTGTAGTTTCTCCGTTAAATCCACTTACGCTTAATACGTGGTTTCCCCTTTGTGGTAGGTTTTGTTCTGTGTGCAAGATTACGAACAGTAGTGAAGGGCTGTGACCACTGGAAAGACTTGGGGGGGGCCGCATATGAACATGAACTTCATGGTAATCTCTAGACTAGCTAGGTAGTTTTCTTCTGGGATGTTTTCTAAAAATGATTGGTTTGACCTTGAAAGTAAGATTTTGTACCCCCTTCTATTGTATGAAATGCATCTATTCAAGGAATAGATGTCCAAAGTGTACCAATTATACTCGATGCTCAAAATAGTCTGGACGCTGATATTCTGGACAGAATGAGTTCCATGCTGAAGTATTCCTGGCAGGCAACAAAACAGAGAAAATTAATTGCTCAGTCTTATTTGGTCTACAGTTTATAGATAGCACTGTGGAAAGAAGTATTCACTGTGCTGGGTTTGTGCTCTGTGACCTCTCCAGTCGGAGACTGAAATCCACCAAACTCTGTTCACCTAGGTACCCTAAAGCTTTGAAAATTAAAAATCATTAATTACCTTGCCTGTAGTTTTATTGCCTAACAAATAATCAACAATTATAACAATTAAAGGGAATTTTTTTTGTTGTTCCATAGAGCACCAAAAGCATATTAGAAACAGCACATTTCTCCTAAAGTTACATTGGTTTCGAGATATTTCCCTCTGATAATTTTATTTCCTGGTGGCGGGGGGGGTGTATCTCTGTGCTCACAGAAATCTTTTGGATGCTCTGTTTTGCCAGTGCTTATGCCCTCTGAGATCTTGCATTATTAATAATACTAATTATTGCAATTATTTATTATTAGATGAAGGATGAGAGAGTTTCCAGCAATACACAAAGCACAGAAGAGGATGTAAGCCTTATCCTGCAGGGGTTGTGGTTGGACTTTCAGACCCTTGGGTAGTGAGAAGCCTCTGAAAGAGAGGAATTGTACTTAGCAAGATCAGCTGCTAAATGGACGTGGAAAATAAATAAATAAATATAAAGTCCTCATACATCGCTGGACTTCTTACTCAAAAGGTCACACTAGGAGGGCTGATAAAGGAAAGTATAGTAGGTGGTATAATAATCCACAATAGAGATTGGCATCTGGAGAGGGTGATTAACATCTGATAATTTCATGAGGTATACTTTAATTTTCCGTAGGAGATGTCCTCTATCTCTTCTGGAGGACAGAGAAGTGCCTGGTCACAAAGATGCAGGTGCACTGAATGAATAACCATAGCTCATCGTGTACACTGTTATGCAAGTTTTCTGAGCTAGAGCGAAGAGAGAGATGCTGTATCTGCAGATGCAGAATCAGAGCTCACAAGCCAGTAGGAGAGACGGAGTTCAGATGCCAAACAGCTTAGAGTAATGACCGAAGACGGTGCAAGGTCATATCATAACCTGTCCTGCACAACAAGCTGTCCTAGTCAAAAAGAAAATTTCACATCTTAGATTTGCAACAAAGCCTTTTGTTGTTATGTAGGATAATGAAAGCTCAGAAATGGAGGATGGCGCTTTGAGAAAAATTATCTTCAGGGAGTGTGATGTTGAGAAGGGACCATGCTCTCTGGAAGTCTGGCCCACCTCATCTCCTGTATTTTTCCAAAAAACAGAGAAGGACATCTGTTTCTTTTCCTGTAACTTAAAATCGGAGGTCTCTAACTCATCTAAGTGCTGAAACAAGAGCTTAAGTAGATCTAGACATACTTGTAAGTTTTTAGATTTATTTTTCTAATTCTCCCTTCTAATTGTTAAGCAGATGTCTGTTCATCACTATACAACTCTGATTAAATAATTTAAAATAAAACGTATTAGTCTTCACATAGAACTGGAAAGCAACAGGTAGCTGACATAGATCAAATATTGTGTCTTCAGGTTGGTCTAAAGCTGGAGAAACACAAAATGCCACCTGGAAACTACAGAACACATGCAGTACACCTAAGCCAAGCACGTGAGGAGGCCAGACAGAGAAAACAGACAAAATCATCTCTGTAACTATGACAGTGACGTTAGTGACTTACAGAAGCTTTTAGGTATTATTACTCCCTTCAAAAGACGAGTGCGCTTCCTCTGTGCTTTTCTTTCTGACACATGCCTTCCTACCCAAACGCACAGCAAGTGATTTTTATATCTGAAACATATTCTATGGAATAAAGAACAACAGATGTACAATTGGAACCAGATCCAATCCAAAAGGCTGCTTCTGAACAACATCTGACTAAGGAACCTTTTTTTTTTTTTTTTTTTTTTTTGTTTAATTAAACCAATCCAGAAACAGAGGGTTATTTTTTCTTTTTTCACATGGACCTGCCCCCACTCCCCCGTAGGCTGAAGGAGGAGTCCTACTTTAGATTCCAAATGGCTTAATGCCAGCAGAGTGTGTATTAGATACAATCACAGAAAAATAGCATTGCAAAGGGTCTTAAGAGGGTGTGTAATCCATGTAGTTCTTTCCCCAAGGCAGGATCAACTACTTAAGCCATTTGCAAGAGAAGATTGTCTACCTCTTGTTCTTATAATGACCAGTGATGAATTGCAAACCACGTACTTATAGATATTACACCAGAATTTGGAGAGTATGGGTCAGATTAAAGTCTCACTTGCTGACACTCAGCAAACTCATTAAGAAGAAGCAATTCCAGTTCCAAACAGCTTTCAGTCTCGGTAGAAAAAGCAGCCAAGGGAAGGAGAAGTAACATGTCATCATGCTTATTTTATATAGAATTTCTATCTTTTTAGCATTAGCCTAATCCATCTAGTCTTAAATCTCGTGATTTAAGACTGCAGCTGACCACAACTGGAGTTAACAAAAGGCACTACAGATTGCACAAAAAATATGCAGAAAAGACAAAAAGTGCATATGGGACTCCTGTATAGCCCAGATCTCTCACATCTCAATATGGTGTCAAGGACTTCTATACCTAGCATGAAAGTTTTGTCTCGCTGCACATTTACAAAAGAACATGGTGCCTTTAAAAATAAATTTTAAAAAAGCATAGCACATGATGGAGTTTTCCCAACACAGCATGCAGCTGTGGAGCCAAATAAGCTTATCCACATTCCCTGAGCGATAGTTTATGTTTTGACATTGACTAACTCATCCATGCTCAGGGCACAAGCACTCAGACAATCTCCATCACCAGTTTCCCATTAGAAATCTTGATCTCTGCTGAAACAAGCTCAATTCCCTTCATTATTTCCCAGCCGACAGACGGCTTGAGAGGGAGGATATTACAAGTGTCAGTCTCTTTGCCTCCGGACAGGCCATGGATGACACAAGAAGGAGAGAAACAAACAAATAAAAAATATCTCTGTTTACGTGGCAACTTTTTAATGTGTTTGTCGTACCACTATGCTTCATTCGTTCTCCCAAAAGTAGTTTACCAGGATTATATTCTTGGAAATCCTTCAGCAAAAGTGTTCTCTCTCCCCTTTTCCTCTAAATTTTTGTAAAGGTCTTGTTATTTCACTGAAAGAAGAAGCTGGCAATCCATCTTGAAGAGCTACTTTGTTATTGGAAGGAATTATAGAGCTCCTTAAATTAATCATTGTGTAAAATCTAACAAATATTTTTGAGAAGGGTGGTCTTTTCTTACTAAACAAGACAAATAACAATAAGATGAGTCTTAATGTAGACTTTTCCATAAATATAATTTTATTTGTATTTATACTTGCATTATTTTGGCAATGAGAGGTCAAGATCAAGGTCTGTAAGTTAATGAGAACTGTCATAGCTCCATTAACCACAGCAGAGGTGTAGTGCTTTGTGCTAAGAGTTAGTCATAAACATAGTGAAAGATAGTCCCTGACCTGAACAACTTATTTTTCAAAGACAGAAAATAGACAATCATAGAATCATAGAATCATTTAGGTTGGAAAAGACCTTTAAGATCATCTAGTCCAACCATTGACCCTACTCTACCAGGTCTGCCACTAAACCATGGCTCTAAGCACCACATCTACAAGACTTTTAAACAGATCTAGGGATGGCGACTCAGTCACCTCCCTGGGCAGCCTGTTCCAATGTTTGATAACTCTTTCAGTGAAAAAATTGAGAATAAGCATGAAGATCAAAACGAAAGTGTGTTTTCCACTCAATACAAAAAGTATCTGTCATTTGAGGATACGGGCTGGTTCTGAACATACATGCTACTGTTTCCTCATTCTCTGCCCTCACCCCTCTGTGTTTGTGGCTATATCCCACAGTTTTCTGTGTGGAGGTGCTCCAAAACTCTTCTTAGTCCATAGCATTAGAAGACTCCGTGGCTATGTCAATACAAGTAAATTAAACATTTATTGGTCCATTCCTGAATACTGAGTCTAAATGCCATGAAATAGCCCTCAAACATACTATTTCTTAGGTTTTAATACAAGATTTTAACTGCCCATTAAGAATGGTCCCTGACCCATGCTAGATGCCCAAAGCATGCCAAGGAACAGCTTTGGAAACTGATAATTGTCATAAGCCGAAGCCATCTCAGGAATAGTTCTAACTATTTAGTAGTATGAGTAATCATGTTCTAGTGCCCATGAATGTTCCCAGACAGCGTTTTATGCATTAACGTAGCCATTCCCTGTCTGTCCCCTCAGGGGAGTTGTGTGATGGCCAGTGAAAGAACATCAACATGCAGGTGAGTTTTATTAGATGCATGGGTAAGACCATCTAAGAAGAAAGATAATAAGATTGGTAGTGTGGGGATATGACTAAGGTAGTTATCACCAAAGAGATTCTGTAGTCCCTGGAATCTAAAAATATTAGTATGGACCACATTAAAAATTAAAACACTTTCCCTTAGCTGTTGACATTCGCCATTTTGATGAAAGTTTTCATTAAAAAAACTTATTTCCTATGAATACATTAAAAAACCTCTAACAACAGGAAACAGAATCAAAACATCAACATTCTGGAATTAAAAGGAGGAGAAAAAAGAAATACAGAATCATGGGTAAGAGAAGTGATGCAAAATAAAATAAGTCAAGGAAAACTAAGGGAGGATGGGTGTAATGTCTCAAGAAATCTAGTAATGACCTGCTAGAGGATGGAGGAGAAGGAGGTGTGTTTTGCTTTATTGTGTATTTCTGCAGAGTGCAGTAAAAGAAAAATTCTACCATCTGTCATCTTCAAGAAATTGGCATGCTATGACATTGGACAGGTTTGTTCATACTTCCAATCTGCTGCTCGCTCATTTCTGCTGAACATTTTTGTTCTCCACTTCTCCCACGTAATTTTTATTTTTATCATTATTATTATTATTTGGAAGTTGGATCATGTTCCATTATTTTCCTATAGCTTGAATTCTTGAAGCTAGAGGAAAAGAAAATAATAAAAAAAAGAACAATCTACCAAAAAATCCTAGACTGCCTCCATTACCCGGCTTGATCTTTCTTTTTGATTTTTCCAGATGCCATTTATGTATACTTTTTAAGGTGATTAGGCTTCCCCATCCCACTGTTTGTGATACAGTATTAAATGAAATGTGTCATAATGAACATTAATCTAACATTAATTTTTACTTACATTAAAATCCATAGGGTAATATAAATGAAATTTATGTAAGTAGGTTATATCTCCTATTAGGAAAGGTGTATTTCTTCAAGATATAGCAGGAAAATGTCCTTGTCAGAAGTTACGACTGCAAATCCAAAAGACAGGATTCCCTTGCTATATGTTGCAGAAAGCTCTAGATGTGGGGTGATATGTGGATATCAATTCTCATCTGATCTCCCAGCTTGGGAAATCCCTGCCTCCATTATATACTCCAAAGGGAGGACACTGAAAAAGAAGAGCTTATCATTTCTCACTGACAACCCAGGAGGACTTAGACAACCATTTCAGGGTAGAGGTCCACCTTTTACACTATAAATGTTAGAATAGAAAAATCTATTCTTAAGACACATGAGGAATGCCAGGTTCCTAAATCTGCTAGGTCAGGGATTTGAGAGGGGAAAGATTGAATATTGTGACCTCCTATTTTGAGATTTAGATTCAATTTCCTCAATTTCCTTCAAACAGCACAACATGTCCTGAATAGAAAAAGAGGTCCTGAATAGGGGGAAAAAAAAAAAAAAAAGGCTGTTCATTCTTGCAGCTACAAAAGTTTTTCTCCTACTTCATATTCCAGATTTCCAGTGACTGGTACATCTTCATATCTCAATCACAATTTACCTAAAAAGCAGACTTTAGAAATGTCCGCATGGCTTTCAGCAGAAATTTTAGAATAAATGCCTCAAGGTGAGCCAAGTTATTTTGTAGAAACACCATATAGGAGAATAAAAAGATTAAAATTCTGAATTGTTGAATTAAGCAGGTCCATATGATGCATAAACATATTTGAAATAGATTACTGAAAGAGCATTTCCTTGGTGTTTCAGTAAAATAGGTTTTCAGAATTATTAAATTTATTTATGGGCCAGATTTCTTATTGGTGCAAATTGGGATAGTTACATCAATTTTGGTGAACTGAAAGTATTATAATTATATAATTAAATGAGGATCTAATTTTTTAGGGGGATCAAGCTTTGTTCAGATTAGGGAATATTTTATGTGGTTTTCTTTTAACCTGAAGGGAAAAGATGAGGATTTGGGATGACTGAGGAAGGCAAAGAAAATCTAGAAAAAGATTCATTAGGCTGAAGCAGCAGATAGACCTGCAGAGAAAAACTCAACACTCAAAACACTGAGAGTGGTGATGACTCAGGGGAGTTACACTAGACTTGGAGCAGGGAGTCTCATAGCACAGTTTGGCCCACGGCCTGGAAAAGAGTCCTCTTGCTGTCTGTCAATGTTCAAATGAATATTCTTCAAACTTAGCACTCTTTTTATAGTGTCTTCCATCTGGGGATCTGTAACATCAAGGTGTAGGAGAGATCAAAATTTGGCCAGGTACTTTATAATTCAGGGAAAGTGCTTCTAGCCTGGTGACACATGCTATGTAATCAATAAATAACAATATTTACAACATCTGTGAAAAGAATTGCCTTGGTAATTAAGATATAAGTAGAGATATTTCTCATAAGTCAGGTTTAACAGATCAATTGTACCAGTATTAATGATTGACTGTAGCATTTTTTTCCTTTTTTTTTTTTTTTTTTTTTGAGGGCAGGGAGGGGGCAGAATAGCTATTAGAAAGTGGCATTTGTGGAAATTCCAGGAGAAATAACTGAATTCTAGAAATTCCATCCAGTGAAAATTAATACAAACAAAGCAGGTAAATGAACAACAACAACAACAAAAAGACTAAGAAAAGACAAGGGCAAACTCCTTGATTTACTATAACTGCCCCTGTAAAAAAATCTATCTCCAGATCCTTTGCATGACACAGTGCAATATTTAACCCACCAGTGAAAGTGCAGAAGTTCTGCCCACTGTCTCTGGAAAACTTTGATCATCTCAAATGACCTGATCCTGAAGTCATTGTGCGAGCTTCAACTGATATTATCTTTCAGTTTTCAGCAATGGAAGAAATTGAGACAGGCCAACTCCTCTCCAAGGACTTCTAAAATTCATCCTTTGTTCCATCCCCTCCCCTAATTAAGCAAAAAACAACGAAAACCAGAAACAGAAGAGAAAAAATAACAGAACTTCTTTGGCCCCTGGCCACCTTCCTGGGGAAAGGTTCCTGGCTCCAGATCTGGTGCTGAGTTTGACACCCAGCTTGCAAGAAGAATAAACCTACCAAGAGGTACTTCAGCACCCTCCACAGGCTTCACACAAATGCTCTCACTCCTGATTTGTACCTGACATCCGGAGGAGGTGAACAAACTAAATTATTCATCAGGCAAGAGTGGAGGAAAGGTGAAGGGAGAAATCCTTCCTTGTCCATTCAGGTAGTGAGAAGAAACCATGAAGCATGGCATTAGCATATACCAGGAGACAACTGCCATACCTTCTGCCAGTATCATTTTTCTCATCAAAAAAACCTTGTTATTCTGACTGTGACAATACTTGGTTGGCCTTTTGTTACATTCTCATCTGCTTCTGGTTATCCACTCATTAGCCATCAAACTCTGCTGTCATGAGCCACTACCATGCAATTTTTTGGTTCACTGTGGGTCAAGGATAACAAATATTTTTGATTGCATCTTATTTTCTTGGTGTCTTGGAGGGGGGAAAAACAAACAGTTAATCTATTTCATTTTACTGATTACCATCAGGAGTTCTGGATGGGTAATTTTGTGTCGTTACTCTGTCCCCATCTCATAAAGTTTCATTTACTGCCTTTTTAAACAAATGATGACTCCAAATCTATTTGTCACACAATAGCTCGCAAACATGCCAAACAATAACTATTACTATTCTTGGCTTGTTTGATCCAAATGGCATTTGCAGACATTATTCCTCCCCTCTCCTTGATATGACTTGAATAGAAACCTTTAAATAAATAAAACAAAACCCAGAGCAAATCTTGAAAACAATAAACCAACATCCAAGCCCTGGAAAATAATCACAAAAACAGTGGCTGTTACTGTTGTAAGTGGGGAAATCCAATTATGAGATGTCAATATTGTTCTCCTTTCAATTGCTTCAAAAAGATTCATATGTGTATAATTTTTAGGTTGATTTCATTGGCTTTGTCAAAAAGGAACAGAAATTATGTAGCTGAAAGAGGACTTAACCCCCAAAATTCTTCTTGTACATAAACATGCAAACACACGCACAGACATACAAACACACACACACACACAGAGTGATCGATATCAATTTTCAAATGTAGTATTGATTTTGGTAGCCCTTAATTTCAAGACAAACAATAGTTTCTTTTGTAATTTCCATGCTGCTGATATAACTGCCATCATTGCTGACCTGTGTGTTGTCAAATAATATTGATTGGGTATGAAATGAAGCAGGAAGGGTGGCAGCAAGGTGTGTGATGGGAGGGGAGAAGAATATGGGTGCCTTCTCGTTAACTAAAGGAACAAATAAAAGGGATGCAACAACTTCACAGGTCAAGCAGTTGAGAGGGCTGGGGCCTCAGGCTGGGCTTTGGTCTCCTTGAGGAACTTTGCACCCCTGCACAAACCGTTCTGCCTTCCTGTGCCTCTGTCCCCCCCTCTCCCATGGTGGTTTCTTCTGTCTTTCAGACTGTAAAACTCGTGCAAGGGGATTTTCAGCTTGAATTCAATAAATATACTTCTCAATTAAGCCAGGGAAGAAGGGTGTTTTTGATGACTAAACCGCTGGGGACTCAGGAGCCACAGGTTTTCCCTCTGCTCTACCGGTGGTCAGTGAATCCAGAAGCATGTTTCCAGATCGCTGACAGTTTTGCATGGTCCCTTTGCACAACTTTCATTCTCCAAGATGGGGCTACAATTTTTTTTGTCTGCCTTGTCCATTGAATTGTACAGTTTTTATGGTAAGGGGTAGTGATTGAGACACTTCATACAGATCTTACAAGGCCCTGTCCTTGAGCTTCTGGAGGCTGCTGGGCTACAGATATGTTTCTGGAAGTGCTGTACCCATGGCAAGTGCCATAACTGCAGGTCCACAGCCTATGGAGCAGGCGGGCAGCTCCAGGACTAGATTTCAGAGCTCATTCAGGTGACTAGAGCATTCACCAGAACTGTCAAATCCTTAGATTTACTTTGCAGGACTCCATCAAGTATCTTGTGCTCTCTAAATCAATATTAAATCCAAAGTATCCTCATAATCACGTCTAAACTTGGAGTTATGGATATTTGAAAGAAGCCTCTGGCTCTCATACAGAAAGGAGAATATTCATTCACTTGCCTGGGCCACATGCTGACTGGTGTAATTATATTCTACCAGCTCAGATTTCTCCTGCAGTATCTGCTGGCTTTGATATCATTCTTAGCTTCCCGTCCTGAGCTGCTTTGTAGTATTGCTGTGTGTTTTAAATCATCTGAATCAGCCATGTATCTGCAGTGATGGTACCACAGCTGACTCATGCATTAGTGTACATATCTCAGTCCAATTAATCTTCCTCCAAGGAAACTGCATAAATAACATCTTATGACTACATGTTATCCAGGACCTTTCATCCTAAAACATTTTAGGATGTCTTACTAGGCTATATGTATATACACGTACGCATATATACATTTTCATGTATATACACACACAGTGAGACAGAAGAAAGGCCAGTAATGCAGTGTTTGGATCCAAATTTGGGTCATAGCTGTAAAAGATCCAGCTTCAGGGCATTCTGATACTCTGTGGACTTATTTACACTAACAGTTCACTTAACTGACTTCATTAGGATTCAAGAGAATTTAGATGCAATATACCAGGTTAATCTATAGCATAGATATGAGCCGATGGGTAAAATCCTAGGCCCCTTTGGAATCAATGTAGAAATTCCCAATAGGACTGAAAACTTCTTTCTGTCTAGGAATCATTCCCTTCGGCATGACAGTGCACCCCTCATTGGAGTGGGAACCAGCTGCAAAGCTTTAATGAATGAAAAAGAATATAATATCCAGCTAAAACTAGAGTGGGAATTATAAGTAGGCAAATCAACCAGCAGTTACTCAAATTTAAATCTATTGAGGATGCTGGGGTTAATGACTAGTTTATGCACTACATTTCCTTCCTTTAATATTATTTTAATATTGTTGTATTTTATTTTAATTACATTCAATCTTAGTTTTTCTGTTACTTTTTAGAGGAAGCACGTTTGTGCTCGCTAGCTTGGGAAAAAAGCAAGAAGCAAATGTCAAACTTACACCACCACATGGGATCTAAAGCTTGGTTTAATTCTGGTTAAGACAGATCTAAATTAAAACTACTTTCCTTTCCCTGCGGACCCCTTATTTAAAGATGACAGGTCCCTGAGTGTGTGTGTTTGTGAGACTAAATGCGTTACTGAAGGATCATGAACAGAGCCCAAGAGAGATGCAGAGAAAAGGAACAGATAGATGTAACGGATGATTTCAGATGCTAAGTCTTGTTTGAGTTTCCCACCCTTTTGAAATACGTCTGTCCCTCTTGTTCTGTGTGAGGCTGTCTTTCACCTTTCAGTCTGCTTTGGAGAACAGCAAAGTAACTATAAGAATCACACGGGATACGGAGAATGATAGCATGCATGGAAAGAATCTATTGTAGAAGTGACTGGTCAGAAGTCTTTAAACTGTGTATTCTGGTGTATGAAAAAGGAAAGCTTGCATAGTTTCAAAAAATCACTACAATATTCTCCAATGATTTATGTATTTAATGATAGGGAAAGTGCAAAATATTCTGGAGTCTCACGGAGATAAAAATTTCAAATATTAGCTCTTAGTTGCTAACTGCTAAAAAAGACTGTTCAAATTTCGTTACATTTATAGAAATGTGTGCCAGCAAGAACAAAACGGTTAAATAAATAAAGGAAAGATAAAATAGATGTGAATGCAACTGTGAGCATGAGGTTGTTCAAATCTCTAGAAACAACTGACAGCTTGGGAAAGAAAATTCTATGGACAAATTCATTTTCCCCCACCCCTTAACTTCATGTGGTCGATGAATGGCATTCCTTCACAGTTTTATCAATAGAATGTAATTCTGGCCAGATCAGTCTGTCAACAAGGAACAACATCACATCATTTTGTCGGTATAAATAAATCACTTGCTGTTTATTATTTCTTTTCTTTGTTCGTGGATGAAATGGGGCTATTAAAACGCCTTCTGTAGCCCAACATAAGAATGGGGGAAGATGCTTCGCTGTAGACAAAGCACACAGTGCAGGCAAAATTGCCATCATACAAAAAACTACAGAATACAAAAGATGCAATAAAGTGAATGCAAAAGAACCTTTGGTTGTTCAGGGCCTGATTTGTACAATGGATCTGTGGTGAAAGTGGTGTTTTGAGGTTCAGGTGTAGAGCTCTTTGGCATAAGTACAGTAAACACATAAAGTCATAATTATTGCTGTATAGAAGGGCTTGAGAGGCAGTTGTCATCACTGACTAATATGCAAAAAGGTTGGGAATGTCCAGTTCAGTGGGCATTCTTAGTCAGATACTGTCTGCTTTTCATAGACACGTTTCTAATTTCTCATCCCAAATGTTTCCAGTTTTCTTAAGAAAATTTAAAATTGTTGTTGGGTGGGGAGGGGTGGGTGAGCAACCATCTTTTCTAAAAGTTATTTCCTCAAGCTCATCACTACAGGAGGACACTCTTTTATCCTACTCCAGTCCTTTCTCCCACCCACAGGTTGCTAATTCCTGCCGCTTTCCATCTACTTCTCAACCATCTATGGCTCCATAAAGGTAACCACAGATGTCAGAGCACCTCTGTTAGTACTGCCCAGCTCCTTAACAGTATGAGCTCTGTGTCACAAAGCAAAGAAATACTGTAGAAGATTAAAACTTGGGATTTTTCCAAATGACATTGTTTCAGGCGAGAACCTCCCATATTTTTTTTTGATCCAGTTTTATACACTTTCACTCACCCACGGGAATATCTTTGTCATGATCTGGCATGCCACAAGAAGAGATGGGCGAGTGTAACCATCTTTATCTCCTTGTAGGTCCCCAGAATTGGGTAGGACAACATGGTACAAACTGTGTCTTATATCAAACAAGGAGGAAAGGAAAAGGACAGGAAAATTCAGAGCTATTTTGCTAAATAATAAGCTATATGTCATCACAAAAAAAAACCCAACCAGTAGATTCATAAGGATCATGACTTTCACTTCAATAGATAATTCAGGAGAACGACCCACCTGGGTACTTTACGTATCACAGCAGGTAAAGAAATAGACCTAGCTGTTGGTAACCCAGGATATGCCAGGGTCTTTGGATGATCTTTGCCCTCATACCAGGAGAGCTCAGGCTCTGGGACTCTTTACAAATAATTCTAGCTTTCTGCAGGGCTCTAGAACTTCAAAGGATACAACTGCTGGACCGATGAGCACAGCAGGGCATAGCTTTCACATGAAACTGCAGCATACATTGAGAGAACAGGGTTTAATCGGTTTAAGTGAATATGTGAAGAAAGATGAATATTTGAGTTCATGTTCTCAGAGCAGGATGCATCTAAACGAGTCAGTAGATTTAAAGTTGCCCTTCTCAGGAAGACAGGTGCCTAATTTTGGGTTGCCAGAATGATTGCCACCTTCTATTTGGCATCCATAGGTGCAAATGCTCTTTCAGTCTAGCTGAGTTGGTAACTATAAGTTTACCGTCACCTCAGTAGCTGGATCACAGTTTAGCTTCCCTCTGTGTTTATAGTGATTTAAATTCAGACCTCCTCAGTTGTGGATGACTGCACTAACTCCAAGACAATACATTGTTTCATGCATGGAAATGTTATATTTGTGCCAAGAATTTCTCAGAGGTGTTCATGAATGATCTGAGAAAGTCCAGTGATCTGAGAAAGCTTCAGGCCGGTCTTTTCATTTTATCTAGGCTGGCAAAGAAGACATATTAATGAAATTTCCTGGTACCTTCTCTTCAATACTTAAAAAAATCTGTACAAAATGAAACAATTTCTAGCAGAGGACTTGAGCTCAAGCCTGTTCAGAGTGCCCAAAGCCACGCGGTTGGCTACAGTCTTACGAGATAAGCATAGAACAGATTCTTAACGTATGGGCCTAAGCGTTGTATGACGGTGAATTTGGACCCAGCTGACTTCAGTGATAACTGTGCAAAGACTAACCACAAACTCCTTTCATTAATCTAACTCTGCATCAAGCAGCTGACCATTGAGCGCTGGAGGCTCTTAGCCTGAACCAGCTGTCCCTTAGACAAGAGCAAATATATCAGTTGCCTGCAACCTGGTTGCTGCTCTGGAAGAGAGCCAGAGTGGGATGGGGGAAGCGCAAATGATCCAGGCACTAAGTCAGGCAGGGCGTCTTTCGCTCTGGATAGATTGGAAAGCTGTGCTCCCAGGGCAGAGGCCCTGGGGAAGAATAACGCTTCCCCGTGCCCCAGTCTTTCTGTCTCTGGATTTCTCAGTTATATTTCTTCCCCTCATTTTCCACACTCCCCCATGTTTGTTGGCAGGTCTAGTCCATGCGAAAACAAACTGTAAATGCCTTAGAGTTTGTTCATTTTTGTTGTTGTTGTTTTGTTTTGTTGTTGCTTTTCTTCCTCAAGTCCCCAAAGAAACATCAAAGTACAAAGGAAAGAAAGCAATACTGAGAATAAGAGTGAAAGCCAAACAAAAAGACGGAGGGGAAAAAAAAAAGAAGAATAAAAGAAGCTAGTGACGGCCCTGGGGAACTTTCTTCAAGGGGGTTAGGCTTCCTTCAGAGAAAGTTTAGATATATGTTTGTTTGTTTGCGTTTTCAAATCGGGCCTGTTTGTGCACATTTAGAGGAGAAGAACAAAAGCAATGCAAATTTCAGGGGAGGTGTTTAGTGCGGCAGGATGCTGGCAGGGCCACCTGGCTACTGCAAGCAGCCCATGGCCCGCTGTGCTCACCTGCTTAAATATTAACAATGAGGGGGGAGGTGGAAATGTATCAATTAAACATCAGGAGTGTCTGAGCAGGGAGAGGGATTGTTTTCAGGACACAATGCAGGTAGTCGCATACCCTGACTTCTGTTACTGGCTACTTAACCCTCTGAATGATAACCCGTGTTAACGTGTCTCCCCTCCCTCCCCACACCTCCCTATGAGGACGTGCTTGCGACACATGAAGGGAGCAACATTCATTTTCCAGAAGTGAGGAACAGAGATTCAGTATTAATCCAGAAGCAGACTTGAGCTGACTGCAGCTCCAGACTGGAATCTGGCACCTTTCTTCTACAGAGTCTCCACCCGAGCTGTCAGGTGTTTTGCATAAAGTAGGAGAGAGACACACAAAGTAAGTCTTAGTGAGTGTGAATTAAACAACCTGATGGTTGCTGAAGATCCTGCCTTCGCTGTGTGACAAAGGAAATCCGTGCCAAAGCCAGGAAGTAACCTCTGATCAGTCTGAACTGGAAGACTTTACCTAACTAGTCTTAACAATAATAACACGTTTGATCAGAGTTAAAATCCATCAGCTCCAAATTCTGAGTGCTGCCAATAACGGGCGCCTAGGGGTAAGTGTAAGAAAAGAATAACTATATATATGTTTCTTCTGTACAGCCTCCTGAATGACATCCTGAATGTAAAGTGTTCTCTATCTTTAGTAACTCTTACTCGATTTATTTTCTGTGAACTCCTTTTTCTACAAATGCATATGAACTGCTGACTTCCATGACACCCTGTGACAAGGAGCTCCTCCAATTAACTGTTCTAATTGCACAGCTTAGCTTAGCTGTTATGTGTTAGATAGCGCATAGATAAACTTGTGATCAGCTAACACAAGCACTTTAGGTAGTTGTACTCTTCCACCATAGTCACAATGCCACATACACCAGGTTTTGAAAATGTGCTTATGAGAGGTTACTTGAAATTGTGGCACATTTGTGGAATGGGCTTTAAAAGAGGATAGCCTGCAAAGGGAGTTTGTACGCAGTGATCTGGATGGGTGATGGCTTGCAGACCTGTGCAGTGCCACTCGAGTAGTGGGAAACATGCTTTTACCTACACAGGTTCACCAGTAAGCTTGGCAGTCATTATGGCATATGGTCTGGTGTCTTAACTTCCAAAAATCCGTTCAGTTCCTTAATTTCGTACTGGCTTCATTTTGGTTTGAATTTCAAGAGATTTAAACTAGAACATTTTTACCTCTTCAGCTGGGCCATTTAAAATACTTGCTGATAGTTCAAATCTGCAGATAATTTACTCTCCCAGTATTTCTAAGAACTAATTACCTGTGTGTATAAAATGATGAAATCTCATTATATTTTCTTTAAAAAATCCACCATGCATTTCATTACATTATCCAATTACTGCTGTGCTTGTACAGTGTTATGTTACTGCCCGATCACAGGCTATTTACTATACAGATGTGTTACTTTAATTAAACAAATGCAACTAGTCATACAGAGCAATGTTTATTCGAAACAAAATTCTCAAGCACTGGCCATTGATCTTGACTTTAGTTTAACCAGTGAAAGGTGAATTCAAGGCTTAGTTTTTCAGAAAGATTGGTCTTTCAGTTTCCATAAACTTTTTAGCAGCAGTGATTGCTTGAGTTTCTTCAAATCAAAGTCAACAGTCTAAAGCTGGATAAAAGATTTTTGCCCTCAGATAAAACCTAGAATAATGTACTTAAAATTATCATTATTATTTTTCTATTTGCAGTGGTGAAATCAGATGAAGTAAGGATGAATGAAAACATGAAGCAGAGACATCCGGACAGAGAAGATGAAAAACAATTGGAAGGGAGAAAGGGAGCAAAGAATAACAAAATTTGTTGCTCAAGGACCCTGACTAAGTCAGTTACACAGGAGGTGGTCTTCAGTTCTCTAGAGACCCCGAGTAGTGTTGTACCCTCCTGACCAAGCCAAAAACTTACAATAATCACATAAGACCAGCTCATCATCAGCTGGGAAAAAAAATACTGTTGACTTCCAAGAGGATTCTCTATTTTAAAACAGCTGAGAAATTGGACAATAACGTATCTGCAAAGAAAAAATGTAAGAAATTTTAAAGAGATTAATTAAACAGTGCCACTTCTTTTCCCCTTGTAGGCAGATATCTTGGTCTTGGAGCTAGTCTTCTGATGAAGGAGAAATCAATAATGCCATATAAGGGTTCAGCTGTATAATGTATTGATATTATATATGCTAGTTGTTTAACAGAACTGATCAAATCAGAATTTGGACAATCCCAGTTTCAGAAACTTCAACCCACTTCCCCGTATGCAATTCTGTTTTAAGTTAGAAAAGCTATGACAGAAAAACCCCTTCCTGAGCTGTTTGCCACAGCTCCCCACAAAGGAACTGCAGCAAAGGTCTAAGGATGATGCAGCATTTCTAAAAAGAGAAACTTGCCACTACTCCAGTGGTGTTGGCAACTCCTGAGGCTGTGTGTGAGTGCCATCTGCTGACCCCTGCCATGGGAAAACAAAGCAAAACCCACTGGTCTCCTCACTGTTCCTCTGGGTCTGCAAACGCTCCCCACCATATTGAGAGCAAACCTGTTAGCCTTCCCCATAATGCAATACATTCTCTAAGGCAGGTGCTTTCTCCAGTTATTCCCATTTATTGTCTACCCCTAAGAGCTCATAACCGTGCAGTCATGCAACCACTCTATGTTGCAACTGCTTTGGAATCTAAAAGCCTATTCCAACACCCAGCCCCTACTTACTGTCTTGACATGAGCCTGAAGATTTCCTTAGCTCCTATGAACACAATGTCTGCTAGAGCTTCCTGCAGCTCGGGCATACCTAGAACCACCTCTTCTTAAGTCATATTGAATATATTTAGCACAGTGGGACACCAAAATCTATGCATCCGTTAAATTTTGCTTATATAATATATAAATGATGTTACAGTAACAAATGCATCAACCTGGGATTGAACTACCTGCTCTGTATGTCCTAGCCTTGCCACAGGTTGGTTGTGTGACATTGGACTTGTCACTGAATCGTCCAGTGACCCAGGTCTCTATCTGTAAAAGGGGGATAAGAATATTTCCTCTATTTGCCTGATCTCGGCGGATATGTGAGCTCGTTAAGGCAGGCAGGCACTATTTCTTTTTATGCATTTCTTACAGAATCTGCCACAGCGTGTTCCCTCTGGCATTGTGAGGACTGCACAGCTGCAGTACATACAAAAATACGGTAACATTAATTTAAAACTCTTTTGAGGACTCACATAATGCTGTTTTTGGATTTTCTCTTTTTTTTTGGAAGTCTTCTTCACAGGGGAAATTTCACTCAGAAAGAACAATAGAGACTAAATTAAACTGCAAGACCATTGGGAGAGATTCAACCATTTCAAGTAACTGTATTGATATCTATATGCATGATCTAGCTACAGTGGTACAAGATTGGCAAATCAGGAAAAAAAGAAAAATTGTCCTCATTTACAGAAGCGGTAGCATCCCACCTTGCTCACAGTCTTTACTTGTCAGAGAAAATACTCCTCATTCAGATTACCTTAATTTTTGGATCATCCAGACCCTTCCCCAGAAAGCTTAGGCTCTAAACCAGAGCAGGGATTTGCTAGCCTTGTTCCACCGAGAGGAGTTAAAGGCCAGAGAACTGAAAGCACATGTCCAACACTGCAAATACAGCCGTGCTGCCAAGAATGGGAATTGAACCCAGACCTTCCCCGGATTACACCGCGAAGAGACACGCGCGCGCTCTGAGCCAGCGGTATTTACATCTGTTGGTCCTCTAATACCATGCGGTTGTGTTTACACAGAGCTGAGCCCAGGTGAATAGGCTGTGCCTCTTGGCTGGGCTGGAAGGCTCGGGCATGCTGACACGTGACGTGTATTTATACAGGTTTTAGTTGGCCCGGAATACGTGCAGTGAGAGAGCTTGCCGCAGCCCTCAGCGTACAGCATCCGTGCATCCCAACTCTTAACCTTTGGCCACAAGAACAGCTTTTATGAATATGCTTCTTTAACGTATAAGAGAAAGTCAAATGATACGTTTCTTCCTAAAAGCCACAGAAGAAAGAAAAGAAAGAAAGAGAGAAAGAAAGAGAGAAAGAAAAGAAAGAAAAGAGAGAGAGAAAGAAAAAGAAAGAGAGAAAGAGAGAAAGAAAAGAAAGAAAAGAGAAAGAGAAAGAAAGAAAAGAAAGAAAAGAGAGAAAGAAAAAGAAAGAGAGAAAGAAAAAGAGAGAAAGAAAGAAAGAAAGAAAGAGAGAAAGAGAGAAAGAAAGAGAGAGAGAGAAAGAAAGAAAGAAAGAAAGAAAGAAAGAAAGAAAGAAAGAAAGAAAGAAAGAAAAAGAAAGAAAGAAAAGAACTGAACCCTGCCTCCCCCACCCACCACCTCCGAACAGCAACAAATTCCCACCTCTGTAGGCGCCACGTTTCCAGCCCTTAAATAAATAACAACAGCAAGGCCAACCTTTCTATCTCCCCTAGGTAAGAGAAGAAACATTCTGGCTTTGCCACATGTCCTGTAATTATGGGTCGAACCCCTGTTCACAGGGGTATCGATCTGCTGCTAGCTGAGTCTAACTCATTAGGTATTCCTTCATTGTTTCCTATGCAAATTAAGTTAATGAGAATTAGGAACATAATGGAGCCCATTCACCGTTCTAGTTGGTGGAAAATGGGTTTGACTACCAATTTTCCATTACAGCTGTTTTGTAATTACTCTGGAGCACTCTGCATTCTAATGGAGATCCTGAGCTGATCTGACAGTCGCTTAGCTTTTTTCCCCCCCCCTCCTCTCTCCCATCTTCTCCTTCTTCCCAGAAAAATGTAAGATTTTTCCATTAAAGCTCTGGAGTTTGATTTCTGCTGCAGTAAAAGAAAAAAAGAGGATTTTTTTTTTTCCTGGAATGGCTTGCCCTTTTCTTTTTCCCAAAGTCTGACTTGGGGGTTGCTCTGGTTTTAATGCTGGGGTTAGTTTGCCCTGGGAAAAACAAAGGAAAATTAAACCAAAAGCATCAGAGGTTTTATTCCTTTTTACCCTGCTTTCTGAAGGAAATGAGGCTTATCATGGTCAAAGAGCACGTGCGCTTCTGCCTATCTGTCTGTCTGTCTCACTTTACAGACTGATTAGCTCATTTCAATCAAATTTAGCTGAGAGTTGGAGGTGTCAAGGATATTAAATTACTACAAGCTTCAGAGAAGAGGCATCTGAGTAGCAGAGAAACACTCTATGAGCACGGCCGTTAAAGGCAGGCTGCAGCGTGAGCCCGCTCTCATTAGACACGAAAGAACCCGCACAGGAGAACATGGTTTTGAAGACCTCAGCCACAGGATCAGGGTTTGCACCTTCCCTGACACAGCACAGTCCTGCCATGAGACACAAAGCCAGCGAAAACCAGGCTTCATTAGTTCCGCTGATCACAGAACGAGTCGTTTTTAAGCCATTGAGTCTAAAAGTACATTGAAAGCTGCAAAAGAAGTTCAAGGCTTCCAGCCTTGGAAACCACTCTCAACTATTTCTCTACAGAACGCTTATTATTAATCATGTTAATTACAACAGTGCCTATGGGCCAATCAGGTATGGGGCTGCACTGTGCAGTTAGGCACTGAATAAACACCAAATAGTAGCTGGTCCTGGCCCTGGAGAGCTTCTTGGTCTTATCAGACAAGTCACATACTAGGATGGGGAGGGGTTGGAAAACGTGGAGTCGGATGTGGCAGTGGTGGTGTTCCCATATGTGTCGAGGATGGGGGTAGCTACCCTCAGGTCCTTCTCTCCATCATACAGGGCATTAGTATGCTGGAAATATTCTGCATATTGGACGGTGAAGTTCCTTCTACTTTTCTGCTTCGGAAGAGAAAAGCTGGGGTGTGATCCTGAAATAAAATTAATGTAATTCTGAAGGATGATACAGTAAGATGCCTTCCCATAGTTCTTCCATAAAGAAATGAAAGTTACTAACACCAAAAATATTTCTGCTATTAATAATAAACGTAATTTATATGGCCAAAGATCATAAGAGACCTTGACATGACACATGTCAAGAGACAACACATGTTGTTGTGGTCAAAACAACAGAGCTGGTTGCTCTTGCACAGTTCTTATGAATTGCCTTTTTGGGCTTCAACTCCACTCTAGGGCTCTCCTAGAGCTCAATAAGGTAACTCAAAGTATTAACAACTACTAATTCAGGGTCCACAGGTCACCTTGCAAAGAACAAGCCCAGATTTTTTGGAGTGTTTACCATTCCTTACTCCTTTTGAAAAACTGTATACATCCAACCCCACATAGTTTCATTACTGATTCAGGTTAGTACAAGATGAATAGCAGACTTGTTTGTAGTAAACAGCAAAATTCCCCACCTTTCTTAATGACTGGTAGGATGAGACCGGGGGTCAAGAAAGGGCAACAGCTACATGGAAGGAGGCAGCAGGAATACAGCTGAATACCTCTATACAAGGCCAAATGCACACTAAGTACGTTATACCATTTGGATTACGAGGGAGGTTTAATTGAAATGCACAAACCAAAAGGTCAAATTCATGTAAAATTTAAAGGCCATTTTTATTATTTGACATGGAACAAATTGTAACTTTATATTGCCTTTAGATGCAATTTTGTTCAATGAAATTAGATTAATCTAAAATAAAACACGCCCTTTAAAGTGTTAAGATGAAATATTAGAACTTATTATGGGCGGAAAGAGATTTTGATTTCTCTAATAAATACCGAGGAAAATATTTGGTGGAAAGTACAGCCACCTAATTTGCATTAATACAAATGAGAACTATTAAGTTTAGCTGATTAGCATATTCATATGTACTGTAGGCACCACATACTCAAAATAGACTCTGATTACTAACCTAAAGTACTACATTTAAAAGCAGAACCTTTGAAACTCAGAATGCACCATTCATTATATTTGGAACACGATGCCAAGAGAAGGATTTTACAAAGAAAATGTGAAGTGAATCATCTTTTTCTTTTTCTTTTTCTTTTTTTTTTTTTTAATTCACAAAGTCTCAGAATTTGAAGAACTTTAAAAATGTCAAAAAGAAACATAAATGAGGTAATGCTGACCATTTGGGGAATGTTTCACTTTAAATGGAAAAATACAATGAAAGAGAACATTGTCAAGTGAAAAGAAAATCACAAATACAATAGAGACCTGGTCTCTTATTGATATGGCATCCAGACATTAAGGGATTTTATCCTGATAACATTTTAAGATCATGGGAAAATTATTATCCTTGTTTTCACATGAGAGACAAGGTAAATGAAATGACTGCTTAAAACCACAGAGGGAGATTTGAGCTCAGATAGAATTCACATATGTATCTATATTTTATTTTTTTTTTACGTCTGCGGTTTATGCCTTACTTGATAACTTCCTCTGACTAGGCATTTTCTTCCATTTGTCATAACATGCACCTCTCAGTCTAGCAAGCCACTATGGCACATAGTTTCAACTCTCTGAACTAACAGGACTATCTGAATAGTTCCATTGACTTCACTAAAACTAGCTAAGTTTAATGATCTTACACACCCTAAATAGGTTGATGTATCATGGTATAAAATACTGACAATTTCAATCCACCAGCTGCACTTCTAATTTGAGCTTTGATAAGTGTAATATAAGCAAAATTGCCTTTTCACTCTTTGGATATTTTATCTGGGATGGGTTCTATTTATCTTATTGTGTGATTTTCTTCTTTTCTTCCAGGAGCTGGAGCATTTAAAGAGCCCTCCATCCTTGCTTTGTCATGAAGAAAGAGAGGGGGAAAGTTGCTGCTGTGATCTATCCAGACCCTTAAGGAAAGGGACAGAAGGACATTTTTTTTTTCTTTCTTTTTTCCTCTAATTACACTTAATGCTGGTGTTGAGCTGGGGTGGCTACTTAAAAACAAGCATGCAAATTTCTTGAAGAGCAAGGGATGCTGACACTATATTCTCAGCTTTAAGTTTTCCTTGGAAAAAATGGCATAAATCTCCTGGAGTTTCATCAATGAAATATTCTATAAATTAACATGATTCTTTAGGTGCCATGATTGGCCTTTCTATTAAACCATGTAGAACTTAAGAATAAGAAGGTCCATTCCATAGTGAGCTTGTCATATTGGCATACCAATCACAAACTGGAATTTCAGATCTGATTGCCCTGAAAAAATCCTAGCATTGTTTTAAACCTGTGATTTTAACAGGAGCTTGGGAGATTTTTTCTGTACTTTTTTATTATATTTTTATAAGGCAATCATTTCAGCATTCAATTCCCCATCATCACTGTTTTACATTTGTTTGTTTTTTGATTAACAAGGAAAGTGAAATGATTTTCACAAGGCTACTATGGATGCATTCAGCCACTGAGATAAGATACACCATCAGAGATTTAACCCTCAGATTTGTATTTTCGTTTCCCTCTTTACAGTAGTTATATTCAAATCTGGCAGTTTCTAGCCGAAAGATTAGACCTCCAGCTGTCATAGCAAATTTAACTCTAATAGGATCTTAGGCAAAAATAACAACAGCAACAGCAACAAATTGTCCACTAGTGAGTTTTCATGGTTCCACTTCTCTGCCCAACATTTCTGGAAACTGGATAAACTGCTGATATAGACTGTAAGAGTGAATCACTGAAAAGTTGTTCAGAGAAGTCCTTCCTGGGCAAATGTTATCCCAGATAAGGGAATAAGAATTCACACTAAGAGAATTTCAATGAAAACCATAATATCAAGATGTATCCAACACAGCAGTTGATGCTAAATCTCCCAGTGGAAAGGAGGAAAAAAAATCCATTGGTAAATGTATGTTAGACTGGATCCAGCTAAAAACCTACAAAGGTTCATATTAAAAACAAATTAGACAAAATGAAAGAGATGAGCGTATACTGATCCCATTTTCATAACATCTGTACACGTCAGTCTCAGATGCACCCATCTTCACAAGATCTCATGGGAATTATCTTCCTTATTTTACATACACCGAGGCACAGAAAGACAACCTGTATTCAGGCCTCCAGGCTTAAACAGCGCCTTCCTTCCTTTCAGTAGAATTAAAGCTAGCATTACAAGCACAGATTTCTCTAAAATAGAAGGAAAGGTCCAAACCCTGGAAACTAGAAGAAGCTAAGCATTTAGCAGAATAACTTTTTGCTACGGAGACCTCAATGGGAGTTGTAGGTGGGCAGCATCTTTGAGGATTTAACCTAGCACTTAAAAAACAGGCAGCGTGAAGCTTATTTTCTCCTGTCCTCACTCACCCAGACTGTTCTTTGTTAAGAACACTATATTCAGAGCAAAAGATAGTTTTGGATTTCATACTCAAAAGGTGTAACTTGAATTCATGAGCTAATTGAATTAGATGAATGGTTTTCCCCTGGACCTTACTGGGATCAAAACTTGTCATTTTTCATTTCCATTAATGAGATACCATAGATATACACTGGTAGCAATTCCGGCAAGAATGAAAGTGGAAAGAAGAGCAAATGGTCAGACTATCCTTTTTAAACTTAAACTCTGAAGGCTGTTAGGGAACTTTTCTTTCCCTGCCTTACTACTGCAGATTTTCTTGCTCCTTTCTCTAAATAATCCACCATTCATCAGAGAAGGAAGAGTCCAGATGAAGAAACACAGTTCTATTACAGCATCCTTTACAAAAGCCCCTAAACTTCCCATTTTCCAATTCTTTCTTGTACAGAATAAGACAGACCTAGGTGTGACCATATTTAACAAAACTGAACCTAGAATTCCTCATTAATTTTCAGCACTTTCCCAGCACAGCAGAAAGTTTCCCAGGAGAAGCTAAAAAGGGCTAAAGCTTCAGATCAAAGCCAAAAAACCTGTTTTTGTTAGGGGAAAAAAGAAAAACAGAAAAGTGCATTTGGAAATATAACTTCAATGGAGCCCCTGGGAAAGAAAACAACTGGGTTTTGGTATTTTTCTGTTTTTTAGATTTTTTTAAAGGGAAATTAAATCATTAATAGAGGATTTGGAGAAATTATTTGGAACACAATGCAAAGACCTGCTGAATGGACAGTATTAACGTAAGAAATAAACTGGTGCTTTGAAGTAAATTGGCACTGGACCGAGAAGCTAGGAGAGTTTTTGTCTTATACAGCACTAGCACACTCTCCGAGCAGGAGGAGTACTGTGAGTTGCCTTCAAAGGCCATGCTTGGAGGAGTGCAATTTTGTACTGCAGCAGATGTGATGCCAGTGAACAAAATCACGTTGATTCTTCAAGAGGGAAGCTCTCTCGACTGAACTCTTTGGAATACTTCAGTGATTAAAAGCAGCATGGCCAGGCTAGGCTATAAGGGATTTTGTCTTCCAAGGATCTGTGTCACGTGTGGAAAAGACAGAGTGATGTTACGTACCGTTTCCAATGGGATCTTGTTGCTGTTTTCTGCACGCATTGCTGGTGAAGGATGACAATGCATTTCAAGTATTATTAAAGATCTGACTTCCCTTCTCTGTGTAAACTGGAGAAAGCAAAGTACTCCCCTGACCACCATTACTGCTACTGTTCCTTCCTCCTTCTCCAAGTTGAGTAAATATTCCTCCTACCATATCCTTTATGATTAGTATTGCCTTGTGATTAGAAATGGAAGACTGGAGCTTCACTGGGAGTCAGCCTTGCACTTTAATCTAGTCACTGGCAACACTGCCCATCATTATCCCTTTGCTGGGAGCCACGTTTAGGATATGAGAAAGAGAAACAGTATTCCCTGTATCTCTCACCTACTGTTAGATGTTCACCCATACAAAGTAATGTTTGGACTTTGGGTTGAAATGAGTAACCCCCTTTTAAAAAAAAAAAGAGAGACAAAATTAAGAATAGGACCATAAAGTTGCAGTCTGTAGCTACAGGGCAGGTTAGTGTCCCTCATTTAGGCTAAGGCCTATTCCCTGTCACATTGAAGGGTACAAGAATATACTAAATGAAGCCACTAAAAAGTAATGTAAATTAGTACTGTGTAGTCCTCTGTGTCAAGGTCCAATGAAAGCCAGGAACCAAACAGTCTGTCTCTACGTCCATGAGATTCATGACTCACATGAATATGTCACATAACATCCTCCAGGGAAACATTTGAGTGCCCAACTGTATTTTCTGTCGAGGGCTGCTTGGAAGCATTAAATAACATTCCTTCAGTTTTGGGGCTTTAAAGAACTTCCAGGTTTTTACTTTCTAAAACTCAGCAAGACAGATGTACTAAACAGTTGTTTCATAATTTTATCCAACCCTCTTAGTCCTTTGGCAAGAAAATTCCTTCTTTCCTCTCAAAATAGTATGAACTACAATACCTCCTATCCAGAAACTGCTCTACTTACAGTCAGTCAGCTCTCCAATACAAGTCAAAGTTGGTTTTACTACACTCAGACTGAACTTATTTTTAAGTCACGCAGGCAAGGGAAGCTTAGGCAAAACAAAAAGAAAAATGATCTAATTCACCAGGAGATTGCCACTTAGCTTTGGATCTTGTCAGCAATTATAAGTGGAGGTGCATCAGCATAACTGCGGAAATATTGATTCACTTTATATGTCTTTGGTACTTAAAAAAAGAAGACGTACAGCATAAACTAGGCTAGACCTTCAGTTAGGGGGAAACTTTCATAAATGTATGGAAGAAAATAGAACTACCCTTGTTTACATCAGCGAAAGGACTGGCTTATGATAAATGCAGAGAAAAAGCCAAACAAAAATTTCAAATTTTTACATCGATTTATATACATATACATGTACACCAAGACACTGCTTATTAAGTTTATAAAGTCAAGCACTCAGGCATTAGTAATCACCAGAAACAAGGTTGCCAGTGCTGTTTGCCTTTTCTCTCATTGTGGCTGTTGATTATGAGGCCAGTTTTAATTACATGAAGACATGTTGTTCACTCCATGGGTGTCCTGCCTCACTCAACACTCAGGTTGAATAGGCCTCATTTTGTACATAATGATCCTGTACGTGCTTTCCCACCATTCATTACCGATCATGGGATTCACCTCACCTCCTTACACAGATCCCACAAGTAGATGTTTATGTGTAAGCTAGCTGCTCCAGGCTCCCCCTCAAAACAGGGGGAAGAACGAGGCATTTTAAGAGCTGACCCATTTTAAATGTGTGTTTTAGAGTGAAATAAATCACCCCCTAAGGAGAAGCACTTCTCTCCCTTGACTATAAAGAGCCTTTGACTAGCTCAGATAGAGCCCTCTGCACCGTTGATGCATCCCAATGCATGTGACTCCAGCTGATAACTAGCACATACTCTTTAAACCCTGTTCCAAGCAAAGAGATATTATCAGCCCTGTGGGTAATCTGGTGGTCCTTGTAACACCACTTGAGTGATTCCCGTAACACGTTCACATTGTGGGCAAGAGGGTTCGAATCACCCAGCTTCCAGCACTAGTGTTTGCTAGCAGAGCTATCAAGCCCATCTAACCTCATGCCATCGATAATCAAAGGAAGGAGAGAGTCCTCTCCAGAGAACAATTCTCCACAGGCTCATGAGAGAGGGTACAGGGATGTATTCTGTGCTTAAAGTTGAGTGAACTGAATAACTCTCTCACCTAGGACTTCCTTTTTTTAGACTACTTCACGTAACATTTTACATGCTGAGTGCACAGTTCCTCTTTCCTTTCATTACTGCTGTGACCCGGCACACACCTTCACAAATCAGACCCCAGGGCCTGAAGTCAGGCACCAGAAAATGAGGAAGAAGCCATTAGTGACCACACCTGAGAAGTTCAGATCTTCATTTGCAGCACACACAGGGTATAATCCTGATCTCCAAAACAGGTCAGCGTCTTGTCTTTTAACTCCGTACATCCTTTTATAACAGATGAGGATGTTTGGGTTTTTTTAATTTCACAGTCCTGCCTAACCACCAGGATATATCCATCCTTTTGAACAAAGTGAAGCAGAGATTCTTAAGGACTTAAACCGAAGAGAAATTCTCTCCCTTAGCCTTGTTATGGCATCCACGTAGAATTTAGGCTAAAAAAAAACCTGATAAAAAGAAATGAAATTGCCAAGTTCCCTTCTTAATCTGTCAGCTATGCCATAAGCATACCTGTGGCCCCGCAATTCTGTCAACCTGTTGGTTTTCTCTTTTGTCCCATCCTGAAGCTTACAGCTGAGGGCGAGCAAGCATCTGAGAAGAATGACCCCAAGATGAATCCAACACAAACTCAGACACAAGCAGAGCACTGGAACAGGCTGCCCAGAGAGGTAGTGGAGTCTCTGACTCTGGAGACATTCAACACCCACCTGGACACCATCCTGTGCAACCTGCTCTAGGCAACCCTGCTCTGGCAGGGGGGTTGGACTAGATGATCTCCAGACATCCCTTCCAATCCCAGTGATCCTGTGATTGTATGGATGTATAGATGTACATGTGGTGTATGTGTGTGCTCTGTGTGCATGTGCCCACTGGGAATGCATCCTCACCCTTGTTACTAGTTGGACCAGGGGATGAGGAGCTGTAGCAGTCTTGCCTTTCATGGTCTGTTGGATCCACATGATAGATTTTTCTCTAACACTTATGCTGTATATGTATTATGTTCATTTATACTGAATACAACATCCACTAATAAAACATATAGGAGAATGGTAATGTTAAGTATTGGTACCAAATACTCTCAGAATAATATAAGAGAAATAACTCCCCTAAACCTCTGCCCAGAAGACCACATTACACAAGCTAGTCAAGACTTTTCATTGACTAGTGTGTGTTGGCAAAGGTCTAGTGTAGTTTATTTAATGTTTTGTGAATTGTCACACAGTCCAGATATGATCAATGAAGCTTCTGGTTACAAACATCACTACTGAGTCTCCAAAGAACATCTTGGTATATTGGGACAAAATGGTACAAACCACTAGACTGAAACTGGAGTACTCTAGAAATTAAAAAATATTATTAATTTGCCACTGCTCATTCACAGGGAAGTGAAAGAAGAAAGCTTGATATATACATATGTGGGTTGTTTCTTTAAAGATGAATATAACGTGATGCTGTTTTTTGTCTGGAGGTGTCAGACTTGCCAACTGATGGGTGGTTTTAAGATGACCAGAACTACCCTGATTGTAAAACCTGAAATTTGGTCTGAGTCAGGAGGGAGATGGGACAGTTCATTAGGTTATTAATAATCTTTTAGATAAATATATTTGGAAAGCTTTCAAAAGAAAATAGTTTTTCATTATTTATCAAATCAGACAAGTTGGTTTGTTTAACCTGTTTGTTTTCTCATGCAGTAGCATTGTACTGTGACATTTGCTAGGATTTCCCATTCTGCAGGGGGTATTATGTTGACCTTGTCATGTCACGTGACTGCTTCTTTTGCTCCAGCTGTGAAGATGTCTCCATCTCGGGCTGGAAAGTACCTGTTTCAGTCCTTGGTGTTGGAAACAATGATAATTAGCACACCCACTCCCTCACAAAGATCTCTGGCTGGGAGATCGCTGAACGGCTTGAGGAGCATACACCACTGTACGGCATTCTTTGGGTCGTGTGCAGCCCAATGCTTTTCTGTTTGGAAGTATTTTTTAGAGATAGGTTGGTATGGAAAGCTCCCTGGTGTGGCAGGAGGACAAGGAGAAGAAACCAGCAGCAGAAAAGAATAAGCCATACTCTACATGGAAAGCTAATATGAAAATAAGAAAAAAACTTCAAGGCTTGTCATGTCAGTGCTGCAGCTTTAACCAGGGCTGACTGATGGTCCTTGAGGTCACACTGTTCTGCTCCAGCTCTGCTACCAACTGGGAATCAAGGAAATAAAGGCTTTTCACGCAAGGGACATCAAACACAGGAGAAGAAGAGGACATGGAAAATGGTTTGAACTCTTAACTCCCATGCAGGCAACATGGATTTAATTGATCCAAGAAACCTGTAACAGAAGACCCAAGCCCACACTAAGAAGTGGTTAACAAGTGCATCGGAGAATCAGGCAAAGACACTTCTTCAGTGAGGGATAGACTCAACCTCATCACTGACCTGAATTTACATAGTTGTAACTGCAGATTATACTTACATGTTCCCCCTTCCAGCATAAGGACAGGACATTTTCTTAGTGGAAAGGGAAATGTCGAAGATAAAAAAAGTCCGGAAAAGGAGAAAGCAGCTACCTTTCTTTTCCCTTTTTACCAGCTGTGTAGTGATAGGCAAAGACTAACCCAAAGCGATGTAGCAAACATTTGAGGAACCTGGAAACGGACTTTCAAGTTCTCCATGTGTTTCAATTTTCCCTACTATCTCTTTATTGTTGCCATCAACAAGAATGTTGTTTAAAGCAGGGGTGGCGATTAAATGAATGATTTTCCCCTTACAGTGCACTTCACATTCACCATTATGAATGTTTTTCAGAAGTGAATAGTTATCTCAGGAGACTATTCACCTCTTGTTTGTCAGTTAAGTTCCAACTTCATGTGTCTGTCTGTGGCACAAATACAAAATTGCAGAATAAACAGGAAGACTTCTGATGAAGCATTTCCCAATTTGAAATAGTTAATCTGCCAAAAATCAACATTAACTGTGGGGATCCGAGGACCTCTGTTTAGAGTACAGACCTGTTTTCCCATCAGCTTTCCCACAATTTGCAAATTTAATTTTTTTCTTCTGCTGCAATACAATCTATTTTTTTTTAAACATTTGGGAATTCATTGGGATTTTATCCCTTTGGTTAATTCTACAATCAATGGTGTGTTTGATCATTTAAGAGCCTACAGTCTAAGAAACTCATTATTGCTAGTAGTGGTGGAATGTTGCATCCTGATATGGACTAATGCATTTGGATCTCTTGAGCAAAATGAGTCTAGTGTTACCAGGCATTTCTTAGGATCTTATATGTGCCGTGACAACAGTGGCAAAGGAGATGAAGAGACCAACTGAGTCACTGAGTCTATCTGTCTGCCGCTGCTGCCATACACATGACTAATGCACTGCTGTATATCCAACAAGTTTCCTTTATAATCTGTTGGGCTTCTTGACCTTCCTGTTCTGGTTGAATAATGTGTGGATAAATAGATATATACATAAATGGACTGACAGAGAGTTGAAAATACTCTGGAACACATTTTGATTTCCTTTGCTGATGATCTATTGAATATACCTGATGCATTCTATGTGTTCATTGACTTTTCTATTTGTTTCTTACTTGTACTCATTTTTACTGATCACCATTCTGCCTTCTGTAATGTCAAGATATAATGAAAAATCTTCCACCAACAAAGGTGTCCTTTGATATTTCTTATAGCTTTTATATATTTTTTTTCTGGATCTGTGCCTGTTGTTTTTTGATGAAGTTTCAATTGCCCAGCACACAGTCATAGCTCAGGATTTGGCAATGGCTTTTTTTGTCCTTCCTTTCATTGGATTTTTTTTCCTTAGCTATTTTATTCAGAATTGCCATAATTGTGTAGAACATTTATTAAGGATATTCGTAGTATTGTTGTTATCTGACTAATAGGGAACTAACAACTGGTCAGGTTACCGTACTAATGAAAAATGTAAATGTGAATTTTGGTCAGTTATTTTGTTACCCAAATAATTGGTAACTGTGACAATATTGACCAGAACAATTTATCTACTTAAGAAAGTGTTTAAAAGGTATCAGTGACTTTGCAGTGCATTTGTGTCAAAACAACTTATTTGTCCTTATAGAATTTAAAGGTTTTTTAGAGAGTGTTTTCTAAATGCACTCTTTTGGTTTTTTTCTTATTCATCTTTGCTTTTTCTCTTTTTTTCTTTTTTTTCCTTCTATGTTTTTATTGTTTGAATATAAAGGACAAAAGAACCCTGGAGGGCAGACCTAAAAGTGGTGTTTTCTCACCTTCACACACAATGCTCTGTAGTGAAGCAAAATACTTAAACCAGCTTTCCTGGGAGGAGGGGAGGAAGACTTTCTAAAGGGATTTTCATCAGTATTTCTACATCTTTCCTATCCAGAAAAAAAAAAAAATTAAAAAAAAGGTTTGATTCAAACATCTGTGAATTAACATGTGAAATCTGGCATGGATTTAAGATAGTTGTTAAAAAAAATTAATAAAAATCCTTGTAAGAAACAGAAAGCAAAGGTACCTTGCTGGGAATTTTCCTCTTTAAAAGAGGCACCTGCATGAAAACAGATGACAAGTGCCTGTCCTTCTAGAGGGGAAGGCATCCCAAACAGAAAAAAGGAACAAAACCTTTCCTGACTGGCACCCTCAGTAATAATCCCAGAAGCTGTGAAAAACGGCAGTGATCTGAAAGGTCTGATCCCCCTGTCCCACACCGCGTGAATCGGGGCTATGGATTCCAGTGTATTTATCTGCCAGCAAACCCGCTGTTCAGCCAGAATAAGGCATTTGTCTTAGAAGACATGTTTACCACAGGTTATTGGGTGTTGTACATGAATTACTGGGTGAAGCTCCCCTGGCTGTACTCTGCAAATTGATTGCTAACTCCCATGATTTCAGTTCATTTCTCATGATAATTTTTTCTCTTCAAACACCTACTTTCTGGAGGTAATTGTTTTGGAAAATGTCTGGGTTTATGTCTGTCTTTTCTTAAGTAATTTGTAGTCCCTGTGGCCGCAAAATTGAGTTTATGGACATGAGATGAGAAGAATCCTAAAAAAAACCCTGAATCAACCAGAGAGAAGCAGGAAAGTGTTTGTCAGCACACCCTCACAATTTTCAACGTGTTTCATGATTTGGTAGGAGCAAGGGCTGAGTTTTGGTATTGGTATTCCTGAATCTGGGAGCAGTGTAGGTAAGCACAACAACATCTAATGGCCTCAAAATCTGTACACATAAAATATATCTTTACAAATAAACTTCCAAAAAGAATGTCAATAACAACGAACACCTGGGTGAAGAAGTCTGTCTGGCTCACACTGTGCCTGTTCAATGAATAGAGGAAGACTAACAGACTCTGTGGTGTCACTCTAGTACCTTTTTCTTTTTTTACTAGCGCTAATTACTTTTGAACACAGAGGAAAAAATTATTTAAGTAAAAAAAAAGAAAAAAGCTTGGGAGAGCCTGCCTAAATCTGATTAACTTTCTTTTGTAATTAAATTGCTAAGAAGTGACCTAAAGTGCAGTTAGCTAGGCATATACTTAATTAATACATGATAAATAAATACCTTGAATCAGAATCTAACTTCTTGGTAGAGTGTCCTGGTTTGAAGTAAAAGAAGACCAATTTTGTTCAGTAATTTTACTTTTTAGCTAGGCCTCTTCTAACTGCTGAAATTACCAGCATGTTGTGCAGAAACTGTTTGCTCTCAGAGTGATAAGACCTGATTAGTTGTAATTTATACCAAGGAATGGGATACAGAGAGGCTCTTGCTTATCCTTATTGCTGTCACACCCAAGGGCAGTCAACTTTCTTATTTCCCCCTTGGAGGGTCAGAAGCGGAAAAGCGTAGAGGGGTCGTTCCTGTGGGGAGGAGCAGACAGGACAGGGGACCCAAACCTGACCAACAGGGTATTCCATCCCATCTGCCTCATGCTCAGTATAAAAGCTGAGGGATCAAAGGGTCACCCTTCTTTTCTTCAATGGCTGGTGTCCGAGGAGGACTCTGTTCATCTGCCTTTGATCCCAATCCTGAATCCAGAACTGGAATCCAGTTCCTGTCCATCACTGAGTCCAGTCTGAGACTTCTCTAGTGCCTGCTGGTGACATGATTGTCATCCTGGGAGCTTGATGCAGTTTTGTGTATATTCCATTATTTTCTTCTTATTTTATTATTAATATTTCATTGAAGTAGTTTAGTTCCTTCTAAACTCGTAAGTCTCTTCTCTATCCCTCCTCCCTTTGAAAAGAGAGGTGGGGGAGAGCATCTGTTGTTGCACCTGATTGGGCCAATCCAGCCCAAACTGGACATACAGGAATAGCAAACCCTGGTAGACAAAGTGGTTGAAACAACAAAGGAGATGGGAGAGGGTGGCCTGACTCCTGCTCTAACTAGAACTCTTTGCATTTGAATAGAAGAATCTCAGGTTATAGCTTCACTATTTGTTGCTAAATTGCCACCATCACAGCATCTCCCTGGTGGTCAAGCAGAGTGAACTGTGTTGAGACAGCATCTGGGTACTCATCAGGGTGGGTCTGTATCTCTTCCCAGGGAAGCTGTGACGGGGGAGCTCCACTTATTTTCTTCTCTCCCTGGTACTTTCCCTGTGGCTAATAGAAATCAAAGGGACTGTCTTCTTCCACATCCTTCAGGATGGCGCACATCTCCTGACACTGGGAGAGAAGATGTTTCCACCATGATAGTTACATGCTAGGGCTACAGATCATGCTGTCACTAACTGTCGTGGATGGAGTGACGCACTTCACTCGCAAGAGAAGAGCAGCAATATATTTATTGAAATAAAACAGCGATTTAATAAAGTTTCATAGTAAATGTGACAGTGGTTTAACAAGATTCAATAGCAAGGTACACTTGATTATTTACTGCATAGAGAACAGGGTCAGACAAAACTGTCAGGGAGGCCCTCCCACTGAGCTGAGGTTCACAGAGGACCCCCTTGCTTTCTAAACTCCTTCTCAGAGATCCAGTTCTAGTCCCAGACTTGGTCAATGGTTTATGTCTAAAGGATTATATGTGCACAATCACTCTAAAATGTAATCTTAGTGAAGCTTCAAAGTTTAGCATGCTGTTAGTCACTTACTGAGGATCTTTTGTGGCAAGGAATCTCTCAACCTCAAGGAGTAACCTTGAGAGGCGTCTCTACCCAAGGGGAGATCCTGCCGTGCAGCCCACTGCCATGCAGGAGAGCTCAAAGGGCTCTTGACTGTTCACCATTTGTAGGGGTAAGACGATTGACTTACAATCTTATTTGCATATCAACCATGGTACCAGTACTGTGGTTAGGGGGGAGCATTGATTAAGTTAGCCCTTGGCTATTGTGTTGTTATCCGTCTCCCCTAAATCCACTTTAAGCCGGGTGTAGCCATCATGACCAGACATACTGATTATGACCACCATGGGTGGTTATCTCTTGGGCAGGGCTGCGGGAGATAAAGGTCAGGTTGGGGTGAGGGGGAGCACACCATCACACTAACCATCACGGCACTCGGAGAAGAACTGTGCTTGTGAGACTCAGTTCTGTCCTATGCACTTGGAACAAGCTAGGCTTTGTATCCTCCGATGTAGTTTTGAAGACCAAGACGCGTCTGCTCTGAGGACACCAGGGTAATGCATATTTTCATTAAGAGTGAAACAATTTGCTTTAAATGGAGAAAAAACGCAGCTGACCAGTCCAGAGAAATTTTTAAATTACTATTGATTTTCAGAAAAGAAAATTTACTTTTTGATTTTTAAACTTTTGCTCTATTTGGCCTCCAGTTCAATTGGAACAGTAAAATTTTGAATTGAGTTATCTTCTAGGTAACAGAGAACTTGGTTCCATTTCCCATTGCAAATGCAGTCACTAAAGTGCTGGAAAAATTCTCATTCTTTAAATCAGTGCAGCACTTCCACCAGTACAATTCTTATATGATCTTGGCAGTTCAAAGGGTGCTTGCTCTGGTTTTGCTGCTTTGACAACAAATTGAAGAAGTGTTTGAAGGAACGCATCTGCTTGAGCCTCACAAGGCTGAATTGGAAGTTGTCTCCACATTTTGAATGAAGCTTTGAAGAAGGTAAAAAGCAATGTGAGTTCACTCCCGCCTGCAATTATACTGCTGATAAGATGTTAATGAAGAGAAGCGCTGAATAGAGTCTGCAAAGTAGTTATAATCAGGTCTTGTTGTAATTAAAATTGTCAACAAATTGACAAAGACTCTTAGTGACTTGTACTAAAACTGCTAAGAAACTGGAGCTGGGAACATCTGTGCATACACTAAGGCCACCAGCTGAAGCACTGCCTTGTTTCAGGATGACCTTTTCCTTAGGAAATTTCCTGTACGGGGTCAAGCTAAAGGTCCTGTCAGCCTAAAGCATTAAGTCTACCTCAGGCCAACGGAATCTGTCTTGTGAAAGTGTATAAGAAGTCAGGCAAGCACAGAGTGGTGCTTTGCCTCTTTGCTTCCCCTGGCGACACACATTTTCAGGACTCGCTGATCAAGACTTTGTGCAGGCGTCCAGGCTTCTGGATACTTTTAGCCTACAAAGGAATTGAACTTTCTCTGGGCTGAAACACCCGCATGTATGTTTGTATACATATCTAAGCACCTCCATATCTCAGTCTACCTATGCAAAGCTCATTATGTACACGGCTCGCTTTAGCAAACACAAGACTTGATGTGTAACATCAACTTTGTGTATGTACAAGACAAAAATTACATTCACACAATGGCAGCAGAAGGGATAACAAAGTCTTTTAGAGGCTCTGTAAAGTAGTGTAATTCAATAAAAAAAATCTATGTTGATTTATTTGCAGCGAGGGTCCAACCCAGGGAAACTATGGAATTAGTACATTTCAAGAGGAATTGGACTGGGTTTGGTTAGTATGCAAGGCCAGGCTATGAATGACTATAGAGGAGACTGGGTTGCCTGGCTGCAGTTTTTCTGAACCAGGTCATCTCATCTTAGTATAATGTTATATTTTTTTCTTTCTATCGTTACATCAAAAGTTCATGGAAAATCATTAGCAGCAGTTTCACAGCCTTCAAAAGGTATCACCCCTTTTATTCCACTGTGGAGAAAAACACACTCTGTAACTCTCAGCCTTTCATCCTCAAGTATTTGCCACTTAAAAACAAGTTCGAAAGCAACTTAAATGTACAACACATCATATATTTATAAGCCAGGAGAAGAAATCAAACAGCCTAGGCTTGAGGGAAGGCTGGAAATAGCCCACACCTATTTCTATAGATAGACCCTTTTGCATATGGCACACAACTTCTGAGGCAAAAAGATTCTAGCACGAGGTGTGAAATAACTCCTTGCTTTTGAATAGGACAAATGCAACGTGATGTGATTAAAAGGATGATTGTAATATTGTATGTCCCGAAACATTAATAAGCTGGCATTACAAAAGCTCCCTGGTAACCGGTTTTGACATCAGCATTATTAAATGTTAATCAAGGAAGAGGAATCACTAGATAAACATTAAACAATAGTGATCATGGAGTGTTAGTAAACATAGGAAGGAACAACGTGTTCTCACACGTGGCTGGAGCTGGAATATGCACCATATTTCTTTATTCTTGTTATTACTTCTTTGCCTCTCTGACTAGCTTGCATCGCTGGGCATTCTGGGAGATTTTTCTTCTAAATTTAGTTGGGGGAAGTGGAAGACAAAATTTGCTTTTCTGCTTAAATTTTGCTTTGTTTTAGAGCAAAATAAAAACTTTACTAGTAAGATTTGTGAGACTTAGAGATTTGTAGTTATTTCTTGCAAAATGTTTAACACTTTCTTTAAAGGCATCATTTGTTAGTCCTGCTAGAAGTAAAGAATGAAGAGTGATGGAAGAACGTTCTGAATAAGGATGTTTTCCAATTTTTCATGTTATCATTTGTGGAATTCAAACTGTACTTCAAATAAACGTTTTCAAAGTTTGAGCAGTAAACTCTCTGTGTTATTTAAAAAAAAATAATTTTCCATGTACCTAGTAAAAATGCATTAAGTTTCTTCAGGATTAAAGGTAGGCAAGTCAGAAAAACAAAATGAAAGAAAAAAAAAACAACCCCCAAAAAATGGGATAGTTCCTTCTGAAAAGAGACCGAAGGGTGATTTTACAGCAGTTTTACTTTCCCCTGCGCCGGTGGAGGCTTATTCAGGCTTAAACATTTTGCAGCCCGTGAGAGAACAGCCGCACAGTTCCTCTAACATACGCTGATTGAACATTTCTGTCAGCCTGGATTCACCTGAGAGGTATCGCAGTCCTGCTCTACTTCCTCCTCCTTTCTACACCACTGACACGTCCCTCAGCCTGGGGGGCTTTATGTCAGCTGGGGATCCTTCCCTGATGGGGAAATCCTAGGTGACCAGTTCAAAGCAGCTGGAGGTATCCTTTAAAAGGCTAGAGCAGTTGGAAAGGGGGAGTTAATCAAGACTGCCCTAAATTTTGCATGGAAAACCTAACTTATTTGCTTGGACTTTAGGGAGAGAGCAAATGGGACAAGGAATGGACTTTCTTCCAAATATGAAGTGTGGTTTTTGGGCTGTTTCTGTTTCAGATTTTTTTTTTGACAATGAAATTAGAAACCCTCCTTTATCAGCAGCTGGTTATTTTATGCATGTTTTTCAAAGCCTGTCAGTAGGTGTCAAGACCCATAGGACAAGTGCATTTTAACGACACCCCATCAGACATACAAATAAAGGTACATATTTCTGGTTGCCACTTTTCCCTGTGCTCTAAGCTGCACACCTTACAGTGTCACAGTGACATGAGTGTTGAGTTGTCACCCAGTTCTCCCAGACAAAGGCTTGATAATGTACAGTCAAAAACCACAAAAATACTTTTTTTGTATTCCAGAGTACATATCTGCATAATGTAAGTCCATTCATTTCAGGATATGTAATCTGAACCTGTTACAGCAAAGGGGAAGCCGAGCCTTCCATGCACCGTTCCCACTTCATTTTTCAGTGCTGTCTACTCCTTGCGGACAGACACTTGGGAGTTTGTGTTTGTCTCTTATTTAAAGCAACTGACTCAGGTTCTGTACCTGAGTCCTCTGAGGCTACACTCCAGGTAAGGACCATATCCATGCTTAGGCACAAGGGAAAAGTTATCTTGATTCAGTCAATGCCATGAACACAGGGAGTTGATGACTTGGCATTCAAGTGCCGAGTCATCAATCATAAAGAATCAATCTTCACTCCCTGAGGAGCTGGCCCCAGGCAAACATAATTCTCTCTCACTGCCACAGACCTGATAGCTCTTGTCCCATTTGTAGGGAGTGTATTTGTTCTTATTTCAACATTGATTCACTTGGCATTCAGGAGTATTTTCCAGATTCCCAGAAAATGTCACCTAATTCATCCTCTCTAAAAGGAGTGGTGATGCTTGTATATTAGAGTATCCTAATATTTGTTTTCCCAGTAGTATATTACACTGCAGGAGCTGAATGGAAAACAAGATCCTGTTGGTTCCCGTATTGCCTTTTGTGCGTGTGATTTGAAAAAGGGGAATGGCAGACACACAAGGAGGCCTGTTAAAAGCTTTTGAATGCTTTTAACTCAGACAGGATTTTTGTGTCTGTCAGTAGGCAGGTTCATCAGTAAGCCTTATTATTTATATTCCAATAGCAACTCAAAGGCATCATTCTGGATCATGACATCATTGGAGCGAGGACCTATAGTAACCACAGAATGAAGGCTGGGCTTACAGTCTAATTTTTAGATCTGATAATTTATTTCTTTTTCTGTAGGTCAAAATGTCCTGAGAAACATCAAAGTAAGCCCAATGAATTCCAGGAATTTGGAGTGCTGATTCAGGAGCATGGTTGCTGTATTTATCGGACAAAGGAAAAAATTATTATTTTGTTTTTCTTCCCCCTCCCCGCCTTAAATTATTCTTAGTCCTAGACAGAGTCAGAACAGCCAGCTCCCAAGCACCAGAATATGCAACTAGCTAATTATATGTGAAAGAGAGGAGTGCATTTACAATGGTCTTTTCTGCATAGGTTCTTATCATAATTTGGGACCTCTTGAAAGCTAGTATTTGGAGCTTAGAAATGCTTCAATAATTAGGAATCTGTAACACATTTTTGTCTTTAGAAGCAGAGCTGGTACTCAAAACCTGCTGGAGAGAGCACTTTTCCAGAAAATGGAAGATCTTTTTCAACGTTCCTGCAATGCTTTGGGAATAGGAACTCACATCTCCTCCACCATGAAAACCAGGCTCAGTCACCAGTGCATGCAGTGCTTCAGGACATTCTTCTCCTCAAATGTGGCTTTCCACTTGGCCTGAAGTGATCTAACATTGTGCTACAGGCTAAAAGGGTTATCTCAACCATCCCCTGCTCCTGACTGTGATCTCCTGCTGCTACCTTACGTGAGCTCCAGAAATCACGCAACCGTGGAGTGAGATGAAGCAGTTCACTGCTCTGGCTGAAAATGAATTCAGGAAAAAAACCTCCAAAACTAAATGTTTGATTTTCAGTCAGAGAAGCAAACTGATGAGACTCACCTTGTAGTCACCAACGTGCTAAATCTGACATGAGGTCAGGAATGGGGATAGAGGGGAAGGATGGATGACTTCTTTCAGGTACAGCCTGCGTTAGATCATGAAACAACACTGCGCACACTTGAGTTACTGTGTAATCAAGACTGACAAATTCATGTGTTTAGAAGTGGGTTGTGTCAGAGGATGTAGGAGGGATCAGAGGTCTTGAAAACTTCAAACACTGCTGGAAGTACAAAGCAATGTAAAGTTTTTTTAGACAGGCATCAAACTGTTCTTTCCTCCGCTTAGTGGACAGTTAGCCAGATGTCTAACCATGCTCCTCATTTCTTACATTTCTTCCATTTTTCACAACGTATAAAATCTTTTCCTTTTTTTCCTTTTCCTTTTC